>BQKN01000434.1:0-12776 GCA_022839385.1 Asparagus kiusianus | reverse complement strand
TGCCTTCGACATCATGGCTCAGCTAGCTAATATTCCAGCACGGATAACGCTGTATGAACTGTTACGACTGTCCAAGGAGACTAGAGAAGCCTTACAAGAGGCCTTGGCCGATTCAGAAGTATTTCTCACTCGGATCAAGCCAGCGCCTGAGGAGCTGGAACTGTTAGCCCAGCAGTGCAATGTGGCGGCTAAGAATATTCCCTGCATCACCTTCACCAAAGAGGACATGCAGACAAAGAATTCAAATCATGATCGGCCCCTGTATTTCGTCGGGTACATTGGCTCCAGCGAAGTCAACCGAATCCAAGTGGATCCGGGTTCCGCTGTGAGTATTATGCCACTTCGCCTAATGCATAGCCTTGGCATTCCAGTCAGCAAGTTGGCGTCTACGGGCACAGTCATTTACGGATTCAACACCAGCGGGTCAAGACCTTTGGGGAAAATCCGAATAAAGTGCCAAATGGGCGATCTGAAGACGGAGGTCACGTGCTACGTGATTGATGCTGAGACATCCTATAACTTACTATTGGGTCGGCCTTGGAGCCATAGTAATGTTATAGTTCCCTCCACTCTACATCAGTGTTTGAAATATGTCGACACTGATGGAAGAGTTAGGACGGTGGTCGCGGATAAGCAACCATTCAAAGGGTATGAGAATTACTTCACAGATTCTCTCCTTTATGGTAATGAATCCGATACAGAACCATCGGTCCAAGGCACGGACAGCGGAGAAGAAGCTGATTCCGAGGCCGGATTCGATTACAATGGTGGTTTTGTTTTAAATGATATTGTACCCTTTGTAATCAATCTTGACGATGAACAATCGTCAGATGGCGGTTGTAACTGGCAACTTGCCGATATTGAAATAAATCATGATTTAGAGTACTCCTTGTCTCTTGATGATGCGATAAAGGGATTATACGATAATCCTGATTTATGTATGCCGCTCCGATCATCTTATGTAACGAAGAAACGCCTCCAGCATTCTTTCGGAACAACCCAGATTGTTCCTGCCAAGATAGGGGGACAAAAAGAAGTGATTTATGGTAAAGGAGAGAATTTTCCGTTGCCAGATCATTTCCTAAGAGAAGATGAAGATGATGACAAATCTGGTCTGCATTTATCTAAGTATAGCCCGGAATCACGCACGCTCATGGAAAAGCAATGGTACGACTTCACACTCGGAGAAGGTTTATACTTCGATCGAGGTTCCCGTGTCCCAGTCAAAGTGGCATATGTACCAAGAGGGAAACCAGATAATTATTACTGTCACAAAAGAGGCTTAGGCTATGTTTCCTCGTCTGATGATGAATGTGGTTGGCAAATTATCGATCAAATTGCTAATAAAGCCAAGGATGGGTGCTCGGCAGATTCCACAGGATGGGATTCCGACACAAGTTTGGGAGAAATGTTTAAGACCTTGATGTCGAACATGACTACAGCTGATCCATCTACGATGGAGGATGACGATCAAATACCAACGTGGGAGGACCCATGGGTTCATCATCTGAACATGCAATATGGTGATAGGTTTGAATAGAGAGAACCACCCACCGAAGACGAAGTAGTCCAAATCAATATGGGCGATGAGGCCAATCCGAAGCCCATATTTATCAGCGGTAGTCTTCCCTCAGATGAGAAGGAGGAATTAAATGCCCTGATCAGAGAATACATTGATGTCTTCGCCTGGAACTACGAAGACATGCCAGGGCTCGACCCCAATGTGGCAATGCACCGCCTCGACATCAAGCCGGATGCTAAACCTGTCAAGCAACAGCAAAGACGGTTTCGTCCGCAAATTATGGAAGCCATCGAGGCAGAGGTTAAGAAGTTGATCGACTCAGGATTTATCCGAGAGGAACAACATCCAGACTGGTTAGCCAACATTGTTCCCGTCATGAAGAAGAATGGCAAAATCAGGGTTTGCATCAACTTCAGGAACCTGAATGAAGCGTGTCCAAAAGACGATTTTCCTCTCCCAATCACAGATGTCATTATCGATAATACATGCGGATTTGAAAGAATGTCCTTCATGGATGGATTTTCGGGATACAATCAAATCAAGATGCACCCGGATGATGAGAAGCATACAGCATTCAGAACGCCCCTTGGTATCTTCTGTTACACGGTGATGCCCTTCGGTCTGAAGAATGCAGGTGCCACATACCAACGAGCGATGACTAAGATTTTCTAAAAACACCTCAGTAAAACGGTTGAATGCTACATCGATGATCTGGTGGTAAAAAGCCGCAACAAAGAAGATCACATCAAAGACTTAAGAACGATGTTTGATCTCATGCGGAGTCATAAATTGAAGATGAATCCCACAAAATCCTTCCTCGGAATGTCCAGCAGAAAATTCCTTGGATTCGTCGTCACCACTAAGGGTATACACATTGACCCAGACAAAGTGAAGGCAATAAATGAATTGCAACCCCCGAGAAATCTAAGAGAACTCAGAGGATTGCAAGGGCGTTTAGCCTACATCAGGAGGTTCATTTCAAATCTATCTGGGAAGTGCCAACCATTTTCTAAGCTAAACAAGAAGGGCGTGTCATTTATTTGGGACGAGGCTTGCCAAAAAGCATTCGAAGATATCAAGGCATATCTGATGAATCCCCCTGTTCTTGTTGCACCAAAATCAGGTAAACCGTTCTTGATTTATATCAAGGCGATGAACCACTCGATAAGTGCTTTACTAGCGCAAGACGATGATAATGGTCACGAACAGGCAGTCTACTATCTAAGTCGGACCTTGATAGGCGCCGAATCTCGATATCCGATGATCGAGAAAGAATGTCTCGCATTGGTATTCGCAGTACAGAAGATGAGACATTACCTGGTTGGCCAAACAATTTACGTCATCGCTAATGTTAATCCGGTACGGGTATTCATGACTCAACCGGGTTCGATGAATTGGCGGTTAGCAAAGTGGGCCCTTCTCTTGTCCCAGTATGATTTGCACTTCAAACAGCAAAAGTCGGTCAAAGGACAAGCGATTTGTGATCTTTTGGCGGTAAGTCCAACAACAGATACGGTTGAAGTATATGATGACTTGCCAGACGAAACCCACGAGGTTAATACCACATCACACCAACAAGTATGGCAATTATACTTTGATGGTGCTTCGAGAGCAGTTAATAAGGCAATAACCCCTGGATGTTCTAGAGTCTCCTCCGGAGTCGGAGTTGTCTTAGTTTCCCTAGGGAAGCACGTGATGCCTCGAGCTTATTCACTGACGAATCCATGTTCCAATAACGTAGCCGAGTACAACGCGCTCCTCATTGGACTCAGTTTCGCTAAGGAGCTGGGGGTTGAGTATCTCGAAGCTTTTGGGGATTCTCAACTAATAGTCAACCAAGTTCGTGGAGAGTACGAAGTCAGGAACCCGGATCTGATTCCATACCACCAGGAGGCCGTCAGAATAGCAGATTCTTTTGAAGAATTTTATATCGAATACATCCCGCGTCTCCAGAACGCTTATGCGGATGCACTGGCAGCACTAGCAGTATCACTCGCGCAGCCGCCCGAAACTGAACTGCTAATCACAGTAAGGTCACACCAACTCTGCATACCCATATACGATATGGAGGTTGAAGAGGAGGATGATAGAAGCGAAAATGCCAAAGAGGTGAACTCAACCCAAATCGGGTCTGAGTCCCGAGATTAGCGCTTTCCCATTATTGATTACGTCCAATATGGCATTTTGCCGGAGGATGTAAAGGAAAAAGAATCTATTCGCCGAAGAGCGCCACGATTCTTCTATAATACCGAGACCCGTACGTTATATCGCCGGGGGTATGATGATTTGCTTCTCCGATGCCTTTAGAACGAAGAAGCAAAAGAAGTTCTTAAGGAAGCACACGAAGGAGAATGCGGTGCGCATCAGCCTGGTCCCAAGCTATATGATCGAATCAGAAGAATGGGATATTTCTGGCCAACAATGGTTCGTGACGCGATCGAGTACGCCCGAGAATGTCACGCTTGTCAAGTGCATGCAAATTATATGCACCAACCACCGGAGCAGTTACACACGTCAACCACTTCCTGGCCATTCGAGACATGGGGTATGGATATTGTTGGTCCTATATTTCCTCCTTCAGTTAAAGGTGATCGATTTATCCTCGCAATCACCGACTACTTTTCAAAGTGGGTTGAAGCCATTCCACTTAAAGAAGTGAAGACGAACAATGTCATCAACTTTATCAAGCATCATGTCATATACCGACACGGCGTGCCGAGGAGGATCATTCATGACAACGGTCCGCAATTCATAAGCAATGCCTTCATCAGGTTCTGTGACAAATTTAAGATTCAAGATGTCGCGTCAATGGCTTATTATCCCGCTGCTAATGGATTAGCTGAGGCTTTCAACAAGACGATCATTAAGATTTTGTCAAAACTCGTGAAGACCAACAAGCGAGATTAGGACGATAAACTCGGCGAAGCGCTCTGGGCTTATCGCACCACTATTCGCACACCCACGGGAGGTACCCCATATTCGTTGGTGTACGGATGTGAAGCTGTGCTACCGCTGGAGATTCAAATCCCCTCCCTTCGGATCGCTCTCGCAACGGAGATGACGACTGAAGAGCAGCATCAAAAACGTCTTGAGGAACTCGAAAGGCTGGACGAAAAGCGCTTGGAAGCTCAACAACACATCGAGTTCTATCAAGCCAGGATATCCAGAGCCTTTGACAAAAGGGTTCGCCAAAGAAGCTTCAAGGAAGGAGATCTGGTTCTCGCTGCACGTCGACCAATAATCCTCACCTCCAAGAAGAAAGGTAAATTCGAACCCAAGTGGGAAGGACCATTTGTAATAGACACAGTCTATTCAAACGGTGCTTACCACCTAATTTCTTTAGAGGGCGTCAGACAATTAATGCCAATAAATGGGAAGTTTTTGAAAAAGTACTATCCCTAGTACGTTCAGGATAACTCATTTACCGGGAAGTTCCTTGAAGAATATTACATTTAATATTCCAAGAGGATAACCCAAAATCATTCTTTTTCCTCCAAATTCCCTCACTGATCAGTTTCAATTGACAGTGAGTCCATCAAAATGTTCTTCTAGCCCTCTTGACTCCTTCCATGAACAAGAGGTCCACTTTCAGTTCGGAGTCCCCTTTCGATAAACGAAAGAACTCCCTTTCTTTTCTCTTTGGTTCAACCTTCTCATGGTTATAACCGAAGTAGAAATTTCATTTCGATAAACAAAGAATTCTTCTTTCGATCAGTTAACTCATCCTATGAAAGGTAAAGTTTATCTAGATCTTCCGGATTCTCGAAGAGGAGATCCCACTTCTAGTTTCTTTCTTGCACTGGAAATAGAATATAAAATTCTTCCTTTCCAGAATCAAGGAATAGAATATAAAATTCTTCCTTCCTTGCTCGGGGAATAGAATATAAAATTCTTCCTTCCCCACACCAACTCCTTTTCCAAAATTTATCAATTTAGGATTCATCCTAGGAAGTTTATCCTGAATCCTAAGCAGGGATAAGTCTGCGCCTAACACGCGCTGCCGGTTTAGTCTTTCTCCGTAGAAAAAAGATACCAGAGTTCGATTATGGGGTATTTTATCCTGAAACCTAAGTAAGGATAAGTCGACGCCTAACACGCGTCGCCGGTTTGTTCTTAACCATTGAAAAGAACACTTGTCCACATATTCAACATTGTGGCAGGTTGTTATTAATAACACCAAAATCCATGCCTTACACGTGTGGGGAATTTCATCCTGAATTCTAAGAAAGGATATGCCGACGCCTAACACGCGTCGCCGGTTTGGTCTTTATCCGTAGAAAAAGATACCAGAGCCTAACTCTGGGGACCTTTATCCCGAAACCTAAGTAGGGATAAGTCAACGTCTAATACACGTTGCTAGGTAGCCTATTCCCATAACAACGGCAAAGTCTACATATTCGAAGTTGTAGCACAAAGTCTAAGGGAGTTCATTCCTTTAGCACAACGTCACATGCGGAACGGACTAAAACAATCCGCATGTAAGCCCGATTCAAACGATAATCGGTAAGAGCACGTCAAATCCGTTGAAGGCTGAGGATTTGCCAAAAATCCTAAGTTAACGTCTCATACACGTTGCTGTTTAGTCTTTTCACAGGAGAAAGACGAAGTCTACGTATTCAATGTCGTAGCACTAAAAGAGTTAACTCTTTTAGCTCAACGTCATGTGCCGAACGGATTTAGACAATCTGCATGCTAGCCCGACTCAAACGGTAGTCGGTAAAGGCTAATCAAATCCGTTAGAGGCTGGGGGTTAGCCAAAAATCCTAAAGCCAACACCTAACACGTGTCGCCGGGTAGCCTATTCCCGTAACAATGGCAAAGTCTATGTATTCGACATCATAGCACGAAGTCTCAGAGAATTCAATCTCTGAGCATAACGTTACATGCGAACGGATTTAAACAATCCGCATGCTAGCCCGACTCAAACGGTAGTCGGTAAAGGCTCATCAAACCCGTTGATGGCTGAGGGTTTGCCAAAAATCCTATGAGTATTATGGTCAATCATTTCAAACGGAATGACGAATCATAATAAAAATAAAGATGAAAACCAGTCTCACTAAAAGAATCAGAAGTCAAAGTACACAGCAAACCAAATCATACATCGAGCCCATGATAAAAAATCTGCTGGCTGAGCTTGGAAAGCTTCTCATCATAAGCTTGCCTAAGTTCAGCTCTAATGGACTCCTCGGTGGCGGTTGAAGTCTTCACAGCAGTCTCCTCGGTCTCAAATAGCTTCTGCTTCAAAGACTTCAACTCATCAGACAAAGCCGTGCAGGTCTGCTGATCCTGTGCCTTCGTCATCTGAAGAATACCCAAGGTCTCCTTTTCTTCGCGGAGGTCTCTTTCAAGCCGGTCTATCTTGGTTTCACAAGAGATAAGAGAAGAATCGAGTTCGGCAAGTGAAGATAATCTGGTAGCAAGGCCGGTCTCAACTCGAGCTACTCGGTCTCGCTGCATCCGAATCTCAAGCTCAGCAAGAATCTGAGTCTCGCGCAGTGACTGTAAGCAGGTGTCCAACTCAACAGCAATAAATGAAGAGGCGCCGGTATCTCGAAGCTCACGAAACATCTGAAGCTCATGCTCTAGGCAGTCGAGATCGTCAACTATAGCCTTCGCCAAATCTGGATATCCTGCTTCCCATATCAAATTGACTCTGGAATTAAGGAGAGGTTTAAACTGGTGAAGTGAAAGTCCACCGTGGAAGAGCTTGCTAATCATAGCATTCACAAAGGAGAAGAAGGAGCGAACTTCTATGCAGATGACGACCTTGTCGGGATCGTCGTCAGATAACAACTCCTTCACTAGGACATGAAGACGAGAAGAACGCCCTACATAAAAAAGGGAGAAGTCCGTCAAAAGTCTTAATGAGAAAAAGGAATAGCGCTCCTCAATGAGTTGACTTATACCTTCCTCCCCTTGAGCCGCTGGGGGTGGTGAAGGTGTAACGACTGCAGGTGAATCAACTGGTGTAGTTGGTCTCGCAACCGGCTCAACAGGGTCCTTCTCAACAAAAGCTCCTGTCAAATTCAAAACGAAATTCGCAGAGGCGTTACATTATAGCTGCACTAGTTAAGATTGGCTAGTCCTATAATCAACTCAGAAGGAGGCACATACCTTCAAGGGAACCATCCTCGGGATTGTTAGCAAATATGGACTCAGAAAACATATCCCCAGGTAACTGGTCATCAATCTGGGGCGAGCTATACATGAAGTTCAGCATAGGAGTGTTCGCAAACAATCCTCCCTTGTCAAAATCATCAATCGAGAAGTCTGACACAAGAGAATATAAGTGTCAAAGAAGAATGAAGAGACTACAACCAATAAAAAGGAGTTACCTTGCACAGGTGCACTAGCCTCTTGATTTCCAAAATCCTCATTCGCCTCCTGCAGGTCATCTGAAGGAGCAAGAAATACAGAAACAATTAGACGATGCACAAATTTCTTTGTGCGTCATCTAAAAAATACATTGTCAGTGTTAGATGTACCTGGATTCACGGGATCAGGTCCTACATTGACACTCTCCCCGATGTCAGCAACTCCTGTAGATCTTTCCACCTGAGGCAGGGGGTCAGACTCACCAGGAGATATAGGAACGGGATCAGGGCTCATCTCGCTCTCTCCACGTTCTCCTATATAGAGAAGGGAAAAGCATGAGTCAATGTTCAGAATAATCAAGAGGATGGTTTTCAGGGTAGATGTTACCTCCGTCATTAGCAGGATCATCACCAGCCAAATCCATATCAGATGCTCGTGAAGCCACACGAGGTTTGCAGGCCAATCTCTTCCGCCTAGCAGTGGGGATCGAAGGTCTCGCCTGAGGAGGAGGACGGAACTCTTCATCCTGATCAACTGTGGTCCCTGAAACATCAAACCATAGTCAGTTTCAATACTTCTGGAAGATAGAAGGAAAAGATGAATCACAAACCTTGCTCGGAAAAGTCTTCATAATCTTCAGGGTCTCCGCCTGAAACTTCGTCTGCAGAATGAAAGGTCCTCCGTCCCTCTTCATCAATCCGACGAGTCTTGTTCCGTACCCTCTGTGCCCGAGCGTTTTCCCGAATCCTAAGGGAATCAATCTGAGAAGCCTCCTCAGCCTCTATCTCTGCAATCCGCTTCACGGGGATAGTCTTATTAGCTGCTAGCAACCATTTGCAGCTTAAGAAAGTGAGGTTCAACTGCCGATCAATACTCGGGAGACTGAATTTGGCACCAGTACAGCCAGTCACGGTCCACAACCATGCACAGAGACCGTCTATCAAACCACTATGGGTCCGAAGCTGCTGATGAGGATTCCCGACGTAAAGCTGGTCGTAGCCAAACTGGCGAGCGAATCGGCAGGGTAGATGTAGCTCTATGAAGCACTGATCCCTCACCCGGAAAGTCAGATAGCCGGGCCTAATGTTCACCAGCCAGTTGAAGCAGCCGATGTCTAAGTGAGTCCGGTACTCTCTCGGCCTCTCCTCATCTATCAAACACTCGCCGTATCGGCTGGAGAACTGCGGAAAACAAGTGGAAAATGCCCAACACTTGTGGACCTGCAGCTACTATCTGACATCGGAAAATCCACGTCCCTCCCACCTGCCATTCTCAAGCAACTGTAACAGGGGAACAGAGTGGTCTGTGGTGTTCGGTACCAACATCATATCCGAGCGGTGAAGGACGAACCACACATCAAATAAGCGTACGGAAGCTCCACCTTAAGAGTAGGAATCTGACCTGGCATATCAGTTTCCTTCCGGGTGAAGGCACTGGAAAGCTGTCGAAGCCCTCGATGAATGTTAGCCACCATCACCGGATGAAGTGAGAGTTCCTTCTTATAGGCGAGCTGAACTGCTGGGTAAAGTACCTCCAAGGGCAAGGCGTCACCAGACTGATATGGAACCACGTACTTTTTCAACCAGATAGCAAGAAAGCCGGCAAGAAGAGTCATCGGTCGAATCAGTGCGGTAGCATGCAACAAGAATGACTTGAACTTGGTCTTTGCAGGAAAGCCACCCTCAGGACTGCTAGTGGTGTAAGAGTGAGCGTCAATCTTCTTCAGTAGACTGTTCACCTCTGAAGGAGTGAGTGTGGCCAACTCACAAATATCCTCGCCAGAACTGCTCTCCAGATTCTTGAACAAGTAGTTCGCAAATTGCTTTAGACTCACGCATACCTTGGTCCTCTTTGCTAAAGGCTTGGACTGCGCCAAAGCAATGTGATAATGACAAGTGAGGTCCCATAGTGTCTCATAGCGGTCGGGCATGCGATCCTTCAGCTGACTCAATTCATGGTTGGAGGGAAAGTATTCCTGATATAGCATCTGTCCCATGGGTAAGCCAAAAATCCTGTGCATCTCGTGAAGAGCCAAACCCAATTCCCCTTGTCGAGTCAGAAAAGTGTTCGAGTCTGGATTATAAAGCTCGAACAAAGCGCAGAAGTGCCTCGCGCTGACCGGCAAGCCATACATGGTGGCACGGATAGCTGCATATAAGCCACAAGCATGCAACTCTTCGCCCCATCGGCTCAAGACATATGTTGTCATACGGGTCCACCAAAACTTGTCCAAAGAATGGACCCAACCATAAAACCTGTGACACGTCGCGGGCATCTCACGTCCTAGAGCAGCAAGATGGTTCCTCAAGGTAGAAGCGGTGGCGAGGAGCTCGTTACGTGGTGGCGCATCTAGTCCCACTACTCCGGGATGCAATCCGGTGATATGACTCCTGCTCGAGCCAGGAACTACCTGATGAGTGACGTAGCCGCAATGGACACTCTCATGATCCTCCGTCAGGCGCCACGACATCTCCCGTGTCACAGCCTGACGCCTGAGCTCAGTCAATGAGCGATGCCGAGGAATCTCCGGCAAGTATATGAAGCCACTGCCGGTCTTATGAAGCCACTGCTCAGCATCAATAAATACGGCTTCTGGGTCGTCGACAGAATCACCAAATAAGAAATCGCTCTTCCGAAGAGGCTGAGTAGAGCTGGCGTCCTTCACAAAAGGCGCATCTGTAATCAGTTGGCGAATAGCTCGAGGCCCACCTTCCCTCACCACTTGGGCAACCTCAGTCGATGTGCCCGAAGCAAACTGAGGAGTAACCGGAATATGGGAAGGATCGTCGGAGGTCGAGTAATACTCGCCACGACGCCTATATACTGCGTGGGATGAGAATGATCCAGAAGGGTATCCCACTACAAAATAAATAGTTAAACACTGGTTAGTCTCAATTACAAAAGGAAATTGAACTCATCTTACAAATAGCTAAGATAGAGTCATTGCCTTATAAAGGGTGAGACGATTTGGCCACGTTGTGCAATCACAAAACAGGGTATGTCGACAATATATCCCTGCCTTATAAAGCGCAATGTGGCGTCAAATCGCCCCCTTTATTTTTGAGATATGGTTTTGACCAAGCAAAACATATCATTAAAGCGTCGATCCTCACCAAGGAGAATCAAGGCTCTTCCCGATTGCCTCACCAAGGAGAACAACATGGGGTAAAAAGGATCAATTTACAAATTTCTAAGAAAAAGGGCTTATTTGCAAAAAAGTAGCTCACCAGCGTAAGAGGGAGGCGCGCCATTAACCGACACAGCAGGGGAACGACCTCTCGGGGCACGAGACATGATGGCATGAAAAATAACTCAAAAGGTTAGATTCAAAAAATAATTTCAGCCCTAATTTTTGCATAAAAACCCCTCAAAATTGTAATTTTTACCCCCTGAAAGATTAGCTCGAGGCGTCAAATCACACCCTCAACCCTTACATACAATCCCATGACTCTATACATTGGATTGAACATGAAAAAGATCAAGATTGCGGAGGATTTACCTGAAGAAAAGTTCGAGATCCAATAAAGATGAGATCTTTAAGGAAACTTGAACCAAGCGCTCGAGGGGCCTGAGAGAAATTCTAGATATGGAGTTTTGGGAAATTTTTTCAGTCCAAGATCCAAAAGAACCCTAGATCTAGGACAACTATCAAGATTTGAAGGCGAAAGAATGCTCGAGGGAAGAGAAAAGTCAAAAAGGAGGAGAGGGGGGGGCGGCCCTAGAGAGGAGAAAGAAAAGAAGAAAAAGAAGAAAAATGGGCCCCTTTTATAAGGTGAACCAGCCTTGAACCGGACCGGACCAAGTTGAACCAGACCGGACCAGTCCAAATCAATCCAAATGGGGTCGAATCGAGCATCGAAACGACTTCAAATCAAATGAGGGTCTCATCCTTGGTTAATTCCTGTCTCTCCCACACATTCGGAAGGAGCGGAAGAATTTTTTTAAGCCAAATTACTACCTTTTTTGGCTCATTTTTCAAGCCGGTTCAACTCATTTTGGGCACGGAAATACTCCAATAAGGTATACGAGTATAAACTATTTCCTATTTTTGTTGAGAAGTTCCTGGGGAATATTTTTCTAAAAATATTCTTAAGGATAACTCAATAAGCTACGCCGGACAATGCGTTGCAAATGAAGACTCAACGCCAACAATCGAGGGTTAGTTGTACGTCGAACTAATAAGCACGAGCTAAAGATTGGAAAATCAGGAATCGACTTCAAGTTCAAATTCCAACAACGGTCAGACAATAAATGCAGCACCGGAATCCTTACAGACATTCGACAAAGCACCGAATAGCCTGAAGGAGTGAAGGAATACAGAACGAAGGTCATTTCCAGGTCCCGTTACACCGACAAAGGGTAGGGGCAATCATATCCAAAGCATTCCAGACTCTTTTATAAAAGAACGAGGCTGGAACACTTTGGAGGGGGTATCTGTAGGCGTATAAAATTGCCCATAGGTCCCTTAACATAGCTCGGCACGATGATTCGACAAATCAACGGACGTTCGAGGCGACGAGGCACGCAAGCAACGGAATACGTTCGCATGTGGAACCAATCCAACGGTTCGGAAAGTCAACGAGTTGTCCAAACAACAAAACAGACTTGAACTCAAACACCAAGGCGGATTTACTGCCAAATCAAGACCACACAACCGAATCAAAGTCCAGATCAGCCACGAAGCAAATCTCGGATAAAACAACAGAACAACGGACGAAACGAATAACACCCGGGGGACTCGGCCGAAACCGAGCCACCCCAGGGTGGCTCGGCCAAGGCCGAGCCACCCATGGGTGGCTAGGCCCAGAACTGTGCATGGGCACAGTTCTAGGTGCCTATAAATAGGCCATGGGTTCGTTCATTTGAGAGGACTTTTGGGAAGAACTTCTGAAGAGCCGAAACTCTGCCGGATTGTGACCTCACCTCGGAGTTTTGAAGG
>BQKN01000433.1:326860-356755 GCA_022839385.1 Asparagus kiusianus | reverse complement strand
AATCCCCTCCCTCATCACCGCCAACACTCACAGCCTCCCCCACGGCCACCATCTCTGACCGTCACCGTACTGACCCACGCCACCGCTCGCCTCCTTGCCCGCAGCCTCCTCCAGCCCCCTGCACCGCCGTGCCCGCTGCTCGCGACGCCACAGCAGCCGCCTCCTCCTGTCAGCTCCCAGATCCGGCCTCCTCCACCACCTGCAGCCGCCCAACCGAGCGCCGACACCCCCTTCTTCTTCATCAACCCCGCTCGACCACCATCAGCTCCGCCTCCACAACCCCGCTCGCCGCCCTTGGCCATCGTCACCTCTCCCACCTGTCACCGACTCCAGCCCTCCCCGACGCAGAGCCGCCATCGTCGACAACACCGCCCAGATCCACACCACCACAGATCCGATCGCTAACCCCTTGAGCTCAGCTTCGAACCCCCTTCTCCTCCATCACCTGCCGTTCAGCGCCGTTCTCCTCCCCCGACATGCCTCCAAACGCCCATGCCGCTACCCCTCTTGAGTCTCCTCCCCTCATCGCTCAACCGCGAGCCCCAATGCCCACGTTTGCTGCCAACGACCACCAACTGCCGCTCATCGACGCCGTCAACGTTCAGTCACGTCGCCTCTTAGATTTGAACTATCATCCGCTACATCACTGAGATCCTCATCGACGTCGAATCATTCGACGAACCCGTAGGCAAGATCCCTATTCCTCGATCGTATTACATTACAATTTTAGATTTATCGTAAATTATTTATATGCAAGATCCCATTGCTCAGTTTGTCATTCTTTATATTTTAGATTGTTATGAATTATCTGCATATTTTGAATTGTGAAATAATTATCTGCGTGGGTTGTTTGGTGAAATAACATTAGATAAATCATGATAGTCTGATAAATAACATTTTCAGAATGATTATAATCTTAAAAGAAGTTATTTCGGTATCAGAATTATTTTGAGATGATTATGCTAATTTTAAAAGAATTTATTTTGAGAACAAAATCATTTTAGATAATTATAATAATTTAAAAGAAATTATCTTGGAAGAAGAATATTTTTAGAATAATTATAAATAAATTAAAAGAATATATTTTGAAAAGAGAATTATTTTAGATTAATTTTAATTAGAAAAGAAATTATTTTGTAAGAGGAAATATTAAAAAGAATGTTTTTGGAATTATTTAAAAGGAGTTATTTTGGAAAATGGAATTATTTTTGGATAATTATAATAAGAAATAAAAGATTTATTTTGGATAAGGAAATCATTTTGAAGTAAATAAATTTATTAATTTAAAGGATTATTTTTGAATGGGTGGTTTTCATTTTAATTATGTGATATGTCATGATATCGTTGCGCATGATTGATTGTACTTATTGTTTGCTATTGTGTTTGAGAACCCCTAGCAGTTTATGACTTAGTGACCTCGTGCGTCATGAACAGACTTAGTGATATGTGTGAGTGTGTTGACTGAGTTTAGGTGGTGAACCTGAGTTAATAGAGATTATGATTATTCATTTAGACAAACAAGAAGAGTTAGGATGGGGAAGTCCATGTTTATGTGATCGGATAAGGCTGTTTATGTATCTTCCAGGCCTCCCCATGATCTAGTGTAGCTTGGGGTTGGTTTGTTGGGTCAAAGTGGAGCCGGTGTAGCCACTTTGGTCCGTGAGCTTGATATTCACCTGATTCTTGCTTGAGTTCGAACAAGGCCGGAATCGGATTGCGTGTAGCCCTCTGACCGATCCAGTGAAGCGGCGTATTGGGTGCACGTAGGGGATTTGTGAACAGCCAGTTATCTGATGATAGGAGCGTTGACTCTGCGTGAGATGTGGACCGGTGACCTGTTATAGAATGACTAGTTACATGACCTTGTTTCTTGGCTAGGTATGATTTCTTGTGAGATATAGGCTAGTTGTGTTTTTTTCATACATAGATCGGGGTTAATATTTAATTGTTTACAATTCGAGACATATGTTATATACATGAGGGTTTCCTTGTTTGGATTATTTCGTTCGACGTACTACGTCTCGAGTTGTAGATTTTTAAGTATTAATTCCATCTAGTTGTATGACCTTGTGACTTGGATGATTTCTGATCGCTAGCTGTATGATTTCGTTACCCGATTGATTTACGGATTCTTATGATTATCATGTTTTGGTAGTGGATTGCTTGTTGATTTTGTTAGACTACTAGTTGCACGATCTTTTATCGTTTCGGTTATCGTATCATTTTCCACTTGAGTTTTTGTTCATTCTTTTCTTTTGTGGGGTCTTGCCGTGTGCCATGCACCCTGACGTACACCTGCTTTCTCTGGTGTATATCAGACTTAGAAGAAGAACAGGTTTAGCTTGGAGATACGCCAGAGCCGAGTATTCTCAGCAGGAGTGTCTAGCAGATGGAGCAGAAGAAGAAGCCGAAGCTTAGTCATTCATTTCGGTTTGTTTTGTAGCACCTTCATTTCCTTTTGCTCAGTGTATATTTATATTCTCCAGTATTTCATTCAGATAGTTTGTATAAGGGCATGTTTGACCCGAATATTATGTCTTGGATGATATTCATTTGTGATATGTATTATTTTATTCTGAGTTTGTCTATTATATTCTTGCTGATTGTGATCGGGGACCTGTGACTTCGCATTGTACTTATTTCCAGACGCTTAGCGTATTAGGTTGAGGAGAAACATTTATTTTTATTTATTCTCCTTGATCTAATACGTCGCGGGCTTGTTCACGTTCTGATTCCCGGGTATTTTGGGAAGCGGGGCGTGACACTTCGGATCTGATCTGATCATTTGGTGGTCCACGGATATCAACATCCCCATCACAGGCAAAGATCTCACGCAAGCAGCAGGCGTTTGTTTGAAGAGAGTTGTATTTTTTATTTTTATTGTGTAAGAAAATCTTATAAAAAGACTAATTTTACTTTGAATCTGTAATTGATAAACGTGTAATGGATTTAGCAATGAAGATATTAACTTTCACTGTAAATAAGATTTCCTCGAGGTGAGGAGTGGAGACGTAGGTCGTGGGGACCGAACTCCATGATCATGTCGTTTGTTTGTTTTTGTCATTGGCGTTCATTTATATCCGTGCTTATTGTTTATATCATATTGCTTACGTTAATTTTGCCCACTATCTAGATTAGTTTGTTTCCCCTTGTGATATTTGTATATCCTTGGACATATATTGTTCATATCCCTTGTGCTAGGATATATTTATTAGTAAAGTTTTTAAATTGGCATGAATTGGTTTTGATTAGCATAAACCCTATTCACCCCCCTCTAGGGTTCTTTCCTAGTGGCATTAGGGTGCTTTCAATGGGTATCAGAGCATGGTGCTCTTGATTTAAGGTTTAACTACCTTGAATTAATGGTCCAAGCTTTAATATTATTGCTAATCTTGTTTTGATATTATTTATTTGCTTGCTCATATATTATGGATATGTTCGGTGTAGGCTACGATATAAATGTTGCTCCTAGATATATTAACTTCTCTTATGAACAATGGTGTTGTAGATTCAAATTTTTTGTTGAATCTAAAAATATAGATTTATGGGAAGTTATTGATAATGCTTATATTGTGCCCACTTCGAAGAAATCCAAGTGGAGCAAACATGACAAGAAAATGTTTACAATGAACAAGTTAGTGTTAGAATTTATGCATAATGTTTTAGGTCCATGTATTTCTAACAAACTTGCTCATTTTGATAGTGCTTATACAATTTAGAAATTATTTGAAGCACATCAAGGGAACTTGGAGGTGATCCGACGATCTTTGGTGGTTCCCTCTTCAAGTTCACATGGAGCCTCTTCATGCACACGGCAACTAGGCGATAGCCCTAGTGAGGTATGCGAGTCCAATAACGAAAATGATCTTACTATTGATGAACTTGCATATGGTTATGAATTATTGATGCATGATTATAAAAAATTACAACGTAGCTATATTAATATGAAAAGCAAGCATGTCGAATTAAACTCCTCTCATGAAACACTAGGCACTAAGTTTGATCTCATTGCAAATGAAAATGTAAATCTAAAAGAATGCAATAAAAAATTAAAATTGGAAGATACTAGTTTGTTTCATGCTAAATGTGATGCTATATTAGAAGTTGAGAACATTAGAAAATAGTTTACTTCTTTCAAAATTGATCATGCATGTTCTACTTATAATAACAATGCTTATGTGAAAAATGATGAGTTGAATCAAGTTAGAAATAGAATATCCACTTTAGATTTAACATTAAAAACTTGCATTGTTAATAATAACAAGCTTATGGACTTGTGTGCAAAGTCCTATAAAATTATTTCCAAGAAACCTATTCACTATGCACACAAGTATAACAAAATTTACAAGTGTTCAATTTATCGCCGTAAAAGCCATATTGCTAAATTTTGTTATAATGCACAAAAGCCTAACAAGCCTAATTATGTTTGTGCATCCCATTAAGCTTCTCCATCTCATACACATGTGCACACACATAGTGATAATCATAAACATGGTCATGTGTATAAGTGTGAATTTTGTGGTCGTTTTGGTCATTTGGCCAAGTATTGTTTTGATTTAAAAAGGAATTCTCTTTTGCCAAATGATTCTAAAATACCATATGTGTTTAATTGCAATGTTTGTGGTAGATTTAGACATATTGCAAAATTTTGTTATGATTTGTAAAAAGCTTCTATGTTACAAAATGTTATAAATAGACCCATGATTAAAAGTATTTCGCATTTGCAAAAAGCTTCAAATAATTCACATTTGTTTGCAAATGTTCCACGTGCACATCCACATGATCAACATAAACAAAAGCATCCTCTTCATTGAACTTATTACAATCGAATGGGTCATTTGCATAATTATTGCTTAACCGCATCCGTTCACAAAATGTGCCCAAAAGGGTGTTAGGTCCTTTATTTTGATGATGATTTATAAACACCATTATTGATGCTAATTGTGTATTGAGCTATATTATAGATTACAATTCATTAGCACCATACATGGAGGATTGGATAGTAGATGAGCTACAACGACGATATCTAAAGGAGGTGGAGGTAAAGTGATGAAGCAATGTTTATCAAGAATACCATATGCAATAAGAAGCTTCATCAACTCAAAAGCAATATCAAGACTCAAGAAATGTATTTCTATGTGAGAGATATTTGCTACTTTTATTTTCTCTCTAGTGCTAGAATGTAGGAAAGAAGTTTATTGATTACATTTGAAGCTCATGGCATAACACACTTGCACATTTTTAAAACTCGTATTTTGACACCTTTGCTAAATTGATGATTTTCAAAAATACGAGAACCTTTTTGCAAAATTCCTTTTCAAACAAGTTTGTCAAAATGTTTATAAACTGTTTACAAAGTTTCATATTTTTTAGAATTTATTTGCTATTTTTTATAGAGCATTGAAATTCAATTTCAAAATCGATTCAAGTTGATAACATGTTATCAGTTGACTGACCAGTCGACTGATGAAGTCAGTTGACCGATGTGTCGGCTGATGAAAGTGCCTGGAATCATCATTTTTCTCTTTATTCTGTTTTAGTCGACTGACCAGTCGACTGACGAGATCGTTAGTCGACTGAAATGATCATCAGTTGACTGATGAGCTGGATATCGTATACAACGTTCAGCTCATCAGTCGACTGATGCTCCCCGTCAGTCGACTGATGGGTACTGTAACGGCTATATTTGTATAGTTTTAGAAATCCAATTTTCTTAGAATTCTGTCTGGTTCTTTAGGGTTTTGGTTGGAGTATTCTCTCCTTATAAATACCTAACAACCCCATCTACCTTAGAACCAAGCTTTCATTGCAAATTACTTGAGTTTAAGTTTATTGTTTTCTTTCTAAGTTCACATCCCAAGCTTCAATTACAATCTCTCCTCTTACCATAGGGCTACTGTAAAGAGAGAGTTTTTCTTTGAATTGTGACTATTGTGAGCTTGATCTCGTAGAGATCTACTGTATGGTTGTGAGATCTCGGAGGAGATCATTGTGTAGAAGAAGTTTCGACTTCCAAATCAGGTGTGTAGTGGATTTCTCCTCGAAAGTAGGGAGCGGGGACATAGGTCAGCGGACCGAACCTCGTGAACACATCGCGCATCATCAATTGGCTAACTATCTCTACTCTCTTTTTATTGTCATTGCATTTTATTTTGTGTGTGGTTTGTTGGAATTACTTTTAATTGCATTTTATTCATTCATAAACCCTATTCACCCTACCTCTATGGCCTTTCAATTGGTATCAAAGCAAGGTCTCTACTTTTGTTAGGATTAAAACCCTTAGAGAAAAGATCATTATGAAGGCTTCAATGAACATGCATATGCTAGAAGAACAATCCACCACTAGACCACCTCTCTTCACCGGTAGCAACTTTGCATATTGAAAAGCTTGGATGGGAATTTATTTACAATGCATTAACCTTGACATTCTAGATATTAGAGAAAAGAAATATGTTAAGAAGTCCTATGGTAAAATGACTGAGGATGAGAGGACTCAAGCCAACCTTAATATCAAGGCCATGAATGCACTAATTTGTGGTCTTACCCCTAATGAGTACAAGAGAGTTTCATAATGTGTAACCACACACGAGATTTGGGTGAAGTTATGCATTACCCATGAGAGAACCCCCCAAGCGAAGGAGTCTAACATTAGTGGACTTATGCATGATTATGAACTATTCAAAATGCTTCCAAGTGAATCTATTGACTCTATGTTTTCTCGGTTCACTAACATTATAAATGAATTGCATGGTCTTGACAAGGTCTTGGAAAGTCAAGAGATGTGTTACAAAATTCTTAGCTCTTTGACGCCGACTTAGGAACCTAAAGCTACGACCATCGAAGAAGCTCATGATCTTTTAACTCTCACTCTTGATGGACTTATTGGCAAACTCAAGATCCATGAAAAGAAGGTCAAGGAGAAGGAAGAAGCTCCCACAAAAGCAACCGAGGAGCCACCCCAAAATCTAAGTCCATTGCACTCAAGGGAGAAATTGATGATTTATCCTCCTCAGATAGTGAAGTTGATGTTTCTTGTGAAGTGGCACACCTCGGATAGCGATGATGAGGGCGCCAAGATTGCTCTTCATGACCCAAACATTTGTTTTATGGCTCATGAAGATGAGGTACAATCCGAAACCGAAAATGAATCCATTTATATGCAATGTGAACTAGAAGCGGCCTTAGAAGAATTAAATTTTGAGTTTAAAAGATTAGCAAAAGAACATTCTACATTCAAAAAATTACATGTTTCTTGTGATTCTAAGTTTGAGCAACTACAATTATCTCTTGCTTTAAAAGATGAAATGATAGGATATCTAGACTTTGAAAACACACAACTAAGATCTAAGGTTGAAAGATTAGAAATTGAAAACAATAAAATTAAGTCTAATCATGGTTATTCAAGTCATCATCATGTGGATAGAAAATGGTATCATCAATCTCATGCTCCTACATACAAGAAAAAGCTTTTGTGCGCATATTGCATGAAACATAGTCATATTTCTACTCATTGTAGAATTAAAAATAATATTGATCATTATGAGCTAATGTAGGTATCTAAGGGTACCAAAAATACTAACATTCAAGGACCCAAAGCTTGGTACCTAAAGGTTCTATAACTTATTTATATGTAGGAAACGTCTCGCATAAGACGTAAGGAGTTATGGTACCATGATAGTGGTTGCTCTCATTACATGAGGGGCAATAAGGAATTACATGAGGGGCAATAAGGAATCCTTTGGTGTCGGCGAGAAAGGTAATATCATAGGAATCAGTTCTATTAGTAAGAAACCTTCTCCCGTAATTGAAGATGTTTACTTTGTTAAAGGTTTAAATCATAATTTTCTTAGCATTAGTCAATTAAGTGACAAAGGCTTTGACATCATTTTTAAACCGGACAAATGTATTGTTAGTAAAAACAACAAAACCATTTTTGTTGCTTTTAGAAGGTCTAATGTTTATGTTTTTTAGATGAATGAGCTTTTAGATCAAGATGCAAAATGCATTGCCGCGGTAGATGGGGATCGTTGGATTTGGCACAAGAAACTTGGACATGCTAACATGAAGCTTATATCTAAGCTATCCAAGAAGAATTTAGTGAGAGGGCTACCAAATCTATCTTATGTTAAGGATTCTACTTGTGAGGAATGTGCTAAAGGTAAACAAACTAAGACTTCCTTCAAATCCATAAATAAGGTGTCCACTTCTAAACCTTTACAATTATTGCATCTTGATCTCTTTGGTCTCATGCGTGTTGCCTCTCTAGGAGGAAAACACTATGTTTTTATTATTGTTGGTGATTCTCTCATTTTACATGGGTGATTTTTCTTGCTAGTAAAGATGAATGCTTTGAAGAGTTTTCTCTTTTTGTAAAAAGAATTGAAAATGAAAAGGATTCAAAAGTTGTTAAAATTAGAAGTGATCATGGTGAAGAATTTTAAAACAAATTCTTTAATGATTTTTGTGCTCAACGTGGTATAACTCATGTGTTTTTCGCTCCTAGGACACCCTAACAAAATGGTGTTGTTGAACGAAAAAATAGAACCATACAAGAGATGGCACGCACAATGTTGAATTCTTATGATTTACCAAAATATTTTTGGACGAAAGCCGTTAACATGGCTTGTCATATTTTAAATCATGTTTTAATTAGACCCTCTCTCAAGAAAACTCCTTATGAACTTCTTTATGACAAAACCCCACAAATTGGATATTTTTGTATTTTTGGTTGTAAATGTTTTGTCTTAAATACTAAAGACCACCATGATAAGTTTGATTCTAAAATTGATATTGGTATATTTTTAGGATATGATCCTAGAAGTAAGGCTTATTGATGCGGCAAAAACATGTACCAAAAAGGTTGCAAGTGCACAACCGTGTCAAGTTATAGTATTTAAGATATCGATCCCATGAGGAAGGTGTTTTTGCAGGAGAAAATATAAAATCGGTTCTTATGTTGTGTGCGTGACAAGTAGGAGTGATAAGTGAATGTGATTGTGAAGAGATTGAGATAGTGAAAATGGTGTGTAAATAGGTGCAAGTATAAGTGAGAGTGGATTTGAAAAAGAATGAGTATGATCAATAAGGTGAGAAGGAAAAAATGAATAAAATCAAGAAACAAATAAAAAAATCAAGAATGAAGAACAAAATTCTAGAATAAAAGAAAATGCAAGAAATTAAAGATGGTGGATTCAATTATAGATATGGATAATCTAAAATTGAACCCACTTCTTAGAAAAGGGTGATTCCCTAGAGGGTTCTAGACTAAAGGCGAATTAAACAAAAATAAAAATAAACAAAAAGAAAAACTAAACCCAAGAGGGTTCTAACCTCAAGGTGAATAGTGTAAGCAATTAAAATCTAACTACAAAATAAATTACAAAATCTAAACTACAAAATAAAATTGTAAGAATTAAAAGAATGAAAATAAATCTACTCTATAAGCATAAAATAAATCTAAGGCAAGAGGGTTCTAGCCTCTTGGCTATTTAACAAGAAAATAAAATCTAACTACAAGCATAGAAATAAATCTAAACTAATAAGCAATAAAAGAGAAAAAGAAAAAAAATGCAAACCTTCAAATAATTCTCCATCTTCATCTTCATCTTCATCATCCAATAAAGAGAAGAAGAGAAAAATTTAAAGTGGTGAAAAAATTATTATTATTAATTGTAATAAAAAGTTATAATTTTAGAAGGCCTTCTCAATTAAGAGTAGCCCTCCTCTTCAAAAGGAGTTACAAAAATTTTCACACCCTTAACCCCTCACTCTCTACCCCTATTTATAGTAATCTTCAATGAATATGAGCCATTGGATTTGTCTTGAGCCCCAAGCAACAATCTCCACCTTTGAATTTGCTTTTTGTTCTTCTCTAGCGCAACATAAGAGGCCCATAAGATTTATTTGATTTTCAAAAGAAAATCAAAATCCAATTCTGCAACAAGCCTGTCCAAGTCCGGTCCATAAATTAAAAGCCAATTCTGCAGCAATCAATGTTCGGCCCAGTGGAGAAAATCAAGTCTGGTCCATTGGATTTATTAAGCATAATGTTCTTGTGCTTTTAATTGCTTTTTTTTCTTTTCAGCAACCAAGCAACCGGCCCATTTCTTTATCTGCAGCAGTCCGGCCCATGAGTTCATCTTTGGGCCTTTAAGCTTCAATTATTCAAAAATCCAACTGCAGCCATCAAGTCACATGAAGCAATCAAGTCCGGTCCAATTTTCTGCCTAAGTCCGGTCTATTTTGCATCCAAGTCCGGCTTATTCCACTCTTTGCATCCAAGTCCATTCCACTCTTTGGTGTAATCATTTTTTGTTTTGATGGGTTTTGGGCTTTTGTGGCTTCTTCTTGAGCATGATGTGTAGGAGGAGTTTTGGCCTTGCTTCATAGCATTCATTTGTGGGCTTTTGCTTGATGGACTTCTAAAATGCTACAAAATAGAGAAGAGAGATTTATAAGGAGTTTTTACATTTATTTATATTTTTATTCATTTATGTGAAAACTAAGCTAACAACAATTATTAATGATATATTTATTCATGTAAAATAGATAATGAGGATATAAAATTATAATAAAAATATGATTATCAAATACCCCCACACCTAAACTTTTGCTAGTCCTTTAGCAAAGAAAATAATAAAAAAAATCCTAACTCACTTTTGTAGGAATCGCGGTTGTATTTAGCGCATACAACAAGCCTTTAAACCCCTAGGTTACCCTAGTGGACGAGTTGTAGTCTCGTGAGGGTTTGCAGTAAATATACCCATAAAATTCGGTCAACTTGCCAAATTAAAGAAGTCAGTAAATAACTAAATTCACTTGATAACTTTTAGATAATCTAATTGGAGCCAGTTATCACTCAAGAAAATATTTTTATATATAACTCTAAGGTATATTTTCAAGAAAATCTTCTCATTGTAGCAATACAAAACCAAGCCAGACTTAGAAATTTAATTTAAAAGTTTTGAAAAGAACATGCTAACTCTTTATTTTAAATAATTTTCAAGTTGCTTGATTTAAAATATTTTCCAACCATATATACAACTATAAAACATTTATTAGTTTTTTTAACTCTTTCTTCCTTGGTGATTTTTTTCTACTTTAACGGGCTTTCTAAGTGACCATTTAACGAGTTTTGGGCCAATGAATCCTAACCCAAATGGGCTTAGGTCATTAAGTATGGAAATACTCATTAGGCTTAATTACTCGGTCAGCTTAGGCTTTATAAGATAGAATCACCTTGAATTCAAGAGTTTTTTTCTTTTTGGTGCCCATTTTTCGCACTCTTCTTTTGCAAAAAAATTTTTCTTTTTTTCTTTTTTTTGTATATGTATATATATTTTGAAAATATGTAAATCAAGACACTTTTAAAAAAATTATTTTTAACTCTAAGCTAAGCATGCAAAAATTTTACTATTTTAAATAAAAGTCCAAGTTAAGGCTTAAATAAAGTATACTACTTTGAAATCATTTCTTAAGAAATTTATTTAGAGTTATCATAAAAGGTAATCTTAAGTAAATAACCAACTAGGGATTAGAAAATTTTAAATTTATCAAATAAATTAATTATTACATAACTCTATCAATTTGGCAAGTGACGATATTTTATAATTTTTTTTAAAGAAAAAGGGGAAAAATTGTAAAATAAAGAGAAAAAATAACTAATTCTCACCCTCACACCTAAATTTTGCATTGTCCTCAATACAAACTCTATGATGCACAAAGTAAAGCAGATAAGAAGTGAAGCACTTACATTTGGTCGGCTGATAAAAATCTGCAATTACCTTTGGTCTGAGGAGGATGAAAACAAAAATTTATTCTTCTTTCTCTTTTTCCTTTTTTTTAACAACTGAACAAGAAACTCTCACATGAGAGAAGAATAAATTCTGTTTATTATTCTGAAATAAACAAAATAAACAATGTAGAATGAAATATTCAACATGAAGAGTTCATGTTCTACATTGAATCCTACCTTACTGTTAAAAATTCTTCCCTAGATTTTAAACAAATTCAGAATGATATAATCAATAATGTGAATTTTCAAGCATTTCGGGGTGTTCAGTAATTCTTGCAACAAAGTAAGGTAGGTATTATTGGTATCATGCATTTTACATTTCTTAATGAACTTAGACTCTTGTATTGTAAAGTTTTGTTTTCTAACAACCAATTCTTCTGTGAAGTTCTAAAAATTTGGTTGTTGATTACTCTCCAAGAATCTAAGTTCATCAAGAAAGAGTTCTTTAAAATTTAATTCAAAGCAGCACATGTTTAACACAGTTTTATTATTCTCAAGGACCTGATCTGCTTCTTCTAAAAACTCTAACTCTTCATCAAAAATTTCCTAAAAACTCAAATCAGACTCTTCTTCTTCTTCTTCTGATCTTTCCTGAATGTAGTTTATTTCTAGAGGCTGATTATTTGGTTGGTCCCCTGGATTAAAAATGTTGAGATCAGCAGTTAAATTCCCAAAGGACAGCTTCATTTGACCAGTTCTACAGTTGATAAGAGTATTAGAAGTGGCTAAGAAAGGTCGTCCTAAGATGACAGGTGTCTGTCCTTTGGGATTGGAAACAGGCTGTGTTTCCAAGACTACAAAATCTATTAGAAAAATAAAATCTCCAACCTTAATCAGAACATCCTCTAACTCACCCATAGGGACCTTAACAGATCTATCAACCAACTATAAGGTGCATTTGGTTGGGTTCAGTACACCTAGACCCAATTGCTGGTAGACTGAATATGGAAGCAAATTGACACTGGCCCCTAAGTCTAAAAGCGCCTTATCAATGTGAGTATTACCAATGATACATAAAATGATGGGGGAACCTGGATCTTTACGTTTCAAAGGTATGGGATTTGATAGTATTTCACTGATATTGGCGGATAAAAAGACTTTCTTTGGAACATTTATTCGCCTCTTCTTAGTGCCCAATTCTTTTAAAAATTTAGCATAGGATGGAATTTGTTCAATTACATCTAAGAGAGGAATGTTGACCTTAACCTGCTTGAATATTTCTAGGATCTTCTCCTCCTGAGGAGAGTGTTTCCTAGACCTGAGTCTATCTGGGAAGGGAGCAACCGGTCTAAACCTATCAAAAGCAGGCTCTGGTTCGGGTTCAGGTTCTTGGTCATCTGCAGGGAGTGATTGTTGAATAGATTCATCAGAAGGAGAAGGAGAAGGAATTTGTACAGGATCAAGAGTTTGACTTGGAGGAGTTCTCACTTGATTATCGACCTGTCTACCTGACCGAAGTGAATGGATTGCATTCACTTAGGCTTCGTAGGATGAACTGCATCCTGTGTTCTTAGGGTTGACCACGGGTTGACTTGGAAATTTTCTTTTCTCTCTTTCACTCACGGCACTAGCTAGTTGACTAAGTTGAGATTCTAATCTAGCTATAGCTTGAGTGTTGGAGTTGAGCATTTGTCCAGTGGATTGCATGAAGGAATTCAGAGTGCTAGACGTTTGAGTCAACATATTCGTGGTTTGAGTGGAGGCCTTAATTATGGTTTCCAAACCCCTTTCCAAGACGTTGAGACGTTTATCCTGATCTGGATTGTGATGAGTCTGAATTACAGCTTGATGAAGAGGAGACTGATTTTGATACGGCAGATTGGGTTGTTGAAATTATGAATGAGAATTGAACGGAACTGTGTTTCCCCTAGAAAAATGTTGGGTCGAAGCGGGAGTGAATTTTGAGTTCCGAGAGAATTTCCTAGATTCCATGCAAAGTTGGGATGATTTCTCCAACCTGGATTATAGGTTGGAGAAAATGGATCATTTCTAGGGTGCTGGAATGCAGCGTTCATCTGTTCTAATGAATTGTTGTTTCCTAGGAGAGGGCATTCCTCTGAAACGTGGGTAGGAGACTGACAATTATGACATCCTGAGGCAGAAACATGATTGATTTGAGCTGGAGCTCGTTCCTTAATTTCTAAAGCTTCTAACCTTCGCAGAATCGTCGCCATCTTCACTTCAGAAGCAGTGTTTGACTCCAAGGAAAGACCACTAGACTTAGATTGGGGAACTGATGAAACCCTATCATCACAGTGTTCCCATTGCATTGTTTTTTCAGAAAAACTCTCTAAAAACTCCCAAGCTTCATCGGTGTTTTTCCTCATAAAATCCCCGTGGCACATTGATTCTAAGGAAGTTTTTGCAGAATAATCTAATCCCTCATAAATTATTTAGCACAATCGCCATTTCTCTAAACCGTGATGAGGACATTGGATGAGAAGATCTTTAAATCGGTCAAAATACTTCCAAAAAGGTTCTCCCGAGATAATTTTAAAGTTTTGAATGTTGTTCCTAAGCTTTACCGTTTTATGAATAGGGAAAAATTTCTTAAGAAAAACGGTGACAAATTCATCGCAAGTTGAGATGGAATTTGTTGGTAAGCTGTACAGCTATTTTTTAGCTTTATCTTTAAGAGCAAATGGAATAAATCTAAGCTTAATCGCATCTTCGGTTAATTCTCTCATTTTAATCATAATACATACTTCCTCAAATTCCAAAATAAAAATATATGCATCTTCTGTTTCATTACCAAGGAATTTGGGAAGCATGTTTATGTATTGCGGTCTAAGCTCAAAATTTATTCCATTTGTTTCGGGAAGCCTAATGCACGAGGGGATTACATTCCTAATGGGATAGCACATATCATGAAGAACGGGTGAATTAGGATGCTCCATTTCTATGATTGGTTCAAAGCAAATTAATCGATATGTATTATCCCTAATCTACTGTTGCATACACCAAAATATTTCTTTTTATTTTTATTTTTATTTTTTATTTTTTTAAGGAAAAAATTAGTTTTAGTTTTTTTTATGAGAAGAAAAGGATAAAGAAAAATCTTAACTAAAACAAATCAAAACAATCACTTTTCAATCACTCTAATTCTAGGGTTTAGCCTAATTCACTAGACCAGCTCCTAACAAAAAAACTCCTACAGTGAAAAGATAAAAGTTTTACCCAGGTAGTTAGCCAGGTAAGGATAGTACTAGAGGGTGATCAAAGATCAATTAAGTACCTCTTTCCTTGCGGAGCGTTTTACGCAACCCCTAAATCTTACCTTAGACACCAACTAATCTGAGAAAACTTAAACCGGTTCACTTAAGGATTTCTTGTTCCTTATTGAGCTCGAATCCTTAGGGGCCAACGTCTAATGAGTTTTATTAGGCTTGGGTTTGTGAAGTGAGGAATTAGTGATTTTTGGGCTAAGGAAAGGGTGATGAAATCCCTCACCTTATCTTGATTATGGGTTTTTTTGCCCTTAAAGATATTTTTAAGTGTGTGCCAAATCAAAATGCTCAAATTACTTGGTGAATTCCTATTATCAATATGAAATACAACCCTATGAATTAAAAGCAACTAAAAAGGATGGAAAAGAAAAATCTTTTTTTTAATTAGGGTTAACAATCAAACAAATAAGAAGGGGAGATTTGTTTAAATTTATTATCTTGTTAGTAAATGTCAAAGTAGATGGTGAATTTTATTATGGTCAACAAAAAATAAAATCTTTTTTTTAAGTCGTAATTGTCTCTAATTGTGAAGAAGTAGCTAAAGGGTGGAATTAAAAACTAGAAAGAGGACTTACTCGAAAGCAAATCTTCAAATCCTAGTTCTCCAATCCGCGATCTTCAAGCTCCAAGCGTTTCCTTTACAAAAAACACACAAGTTAAAGAACCAAAATAATTAAAACCTACTTAAGCACCTTCCCCGGCAACGGCGCCAAAAACTTGATGCGGCATAAACATGTACCAAAAAGGTTGCAAGTGCACAACCGTGTCAAGTTATAGTATTTAAGATACCGATCCCACGAGGAAGGTGTTTTTGCAGGAGAAAATATGAAATCGGTTCTTATGTTGTGTGCGTGACAAGTAGGAGTGATAAGTGAATGTGATTATGAAGAGATTGAGATAGTGAAAATGGTGTGTAAATAGGTGCAAGTGTAAGTGAGAGTGGATTTGAAAAAGAATGAGTATGATCAATAAGATGAGAAGGAAAAAATGAATAAAATTAAGAAACAAATAAAAAAAATCAAGAATGAAGAACAAAATTCTAGAATAAAAGAAAATGCAAAAAATTAAAGATAGTGGATTCAATTATAGATATGGATAATCTAAAATTGAACCCACTTCTTAGAAAAGGATGATTCCCTAGAGGGTTCTAGCCTAAAGGCGAATCAAACAAAAATAAAAATAAACAAAAAGAAAAACTAAACCCAAGAGGGTTCTAGCCTCAAGGTGAATAGTGTAAGAAATTAAAATCTAACTACAAAATAAATTACAAAATCTAAACTACAAAATAAAATTGCAAGAATTAAATACACAAAAATAAATCTACTCTATAAGCATAAAATAAATTTAAGGCAAGAGGGTTCTAACCTCTTAGCTATTCAACAAGAAAATAAAATCTAACTACAAGCATAGAAATAAATCTAAACTAATAAGCAATAAAAGAGAAAAAGAAAAGAAATGCAAACCTTTAAATAATTCTCCATCTTCATCTTCATCATCCAATAAAGAGAAGAAGAGAAAAATTTAAAGTTGTGAAAAAATTATTATTATTAATTGTAACAAAAAGTTACAATTTTGGAAGGCCTTCTCAATTAAGAGTAACCCTCCTCTCCAAAAGGAATTATAAAAATTTTCACACCCTTAACCCCTCACTCTCTACCCCTATTTATAGTAATCTTTAATGAATATGAGCCATTGGATTTGTCTTGAGCCCCAAGCAACAATCTTCACATTTGAATTTGCTTTTTGTTCTTCTCTAGCCCAACATAAGAGGCTCATAAGATTTATTTGTTTTTCAAAAGAAAATCAAAATCCAACTCTGCAACAAGCCTGTCCAAGTCCGGTCCATGAATTAAAAGCCAATTCTGCAGCAATCAATGTTCGGCCCAGTGGAGAAAATCAAGTCCGGTCCATTGGATTTATTAAGCATAATGTTGTTGTGCTTTTAATTGCTTTTTTTTTCTTTTCAGCAACCAAGCAACCGGCCCATTCCTTTATCTGCAGCAGTCCGGCCCATGAGTTCATCTTTGGGCCTTTAAGCTTCAATTATTCAAAAATCCAACTGCAGCCATCAAGTCACATGAAGCAATCAAGTCCGGTCTAATTTTCTGCCTAAGTCCGGTCTATTTTGCATCCAAGTCCGGCTTATTCCACTCTTTGCATCCAAGTCCATTCCACTCTTTGGTGTAATCATTTTTTGTTTTGATAGGCTTTGGGCTTTTGTGGCTTCTTCTTGAGCATGATGTGTAGGAGGATTTTTGGCCTTGCTTCATGGCATTCATTTGTGGGCTTTTGCTTGATGGACTTCTAAAATGCTACAAAATAGAGAATAAAGATTTATAAGGGGTTTTTACATTTATTTATATTTTCATTCATTTATGTGCAAACTAAGCTAACAACAATTATTAATGATATATTTATTCATGTAAAATAGATAATGAGGATATAAAATTGTAATAAAAATATGATTATCACTTATAGGGTTTTCAACAAACGAACTCTTATTGTTGAAGAGTCTATAAATGTTACTTTTGATGAATCTAATATTTGTTTTTAAGATGATTTTCCTAGGGATGATGATGCGATTGAGGAACAAATGGAACTTTTACAACTAAAGGACAAACCCTCAACGGAAGAACCAAATGATGGGGAGATCAATAATGAACAAAATCAAGAAGAACTCCCTAAAGATTGGAAGTTTGCACCGGATCATCCTAAAGACCAAATTATAGGGAGCCCATCGAAAGGCGTCTTGACTCGCTCAAAATCTATGAGCGAATGTGGTAATGTAGTCTTCATATCCCAAATAGAACCCAAACATATTGATGATGGTTTGAAAGATGAGTTTTGGGTTTTAGCTATGCATGAAGAGTTAAATAATTTTCAAAGAAATAATGTTTGGAAATTAGTTCCTAGACCAAATAACACTTCTATTATTAGAACTAAATGGGTTTTTAGAAATAAGCTTGATGAATTTGGCATAGTCACTAGAAATAAAGCTTGTTTGGTTGCCAAAGGATACAATCAAGAGGAGGGTATAGACTATGATGAAACTTTTGCACCGGTTGTAAGATTGGAATCTATTAGGATATTTTGGCCTTTGCAAGTTTTAAAAGTTTTAAATTATTTCAAATGAATGTCAAAAGTGCTTTCTTAAATGGTTTTATTGAAGAAGAGGTTTATGTTGAGCAACCCCCCGGCTTCATTGATTCATCTTTTCCAAATCATATATACCGGGTTCAAAAAGCTTTATATGGGTTAAAACAAGCTCCTAGAGCTTGGTATGCTCGCCTCTCAAGTTTTCTCATTGAAAATGGCTTTACAAAAGGAACTATTGATAATACACTTTTTGTTAGAAAAAGGAAAAATAATTTCATTTTAGTTCAAATTTATGTAGATGATATTATTTTTGGTGTCACTAATGAATCTTTGTGCAAGGAATTCTCTAAAGTAGTGCAAGATCAATTTAAGATGAGTATGATGGAGAGCTCACCTTCTTTCTTGGCCTTCAAATTAAACAATCCAATGATGGCATATTCGTATCACAAAGCAAATACGCTAAGGAATTGGTGAAAAAATTCGGGATGAAAAGCTCAAAACATGCCTCAACTCTTAACAGCACTACCATCAAGTTGGATGCGGATGATAACAGTGAAAAGGTAGACCAAAAGCTATATCGAGGTATGATAGGTAGTCTCCTTTATCTCACCGCTAGTAGGCCGGATATTATGTTTAGTGTTTGTGTATGTGCACGTTTTCAAGCTTCTCCTAAAAATCCCATTTGATTGAGGTTAAAAGGATTATCAAATACATTAATGGCACGTTAGAACTTGGTTTATTCTATCCAAAAAATACTTCTTTTGATCTTTGTGGTTATTGTGATGCCGACTTTGCCGGTTGTAGGGTGGACCGCAAAAGTACGAGTGGTACTTGTTAATTTTTGAGTAACTCACTTGTATCTTGGGCATCCAAGAAACAAAACTGTATTGCCTTGTCCACTACGGAAGTGGAATACATTACCGTCGGCTTATGTTGTGCACAGCTTTTGTGGATGAAACAATATTTGATTGATTTTAATTTACACTTTCATGATACAAAGAATTTTTTGTGATAATACAAGAATATTTCCAAAAATTCGGTTTTGCATTCTAGAACCAAACATATAGATGTACGACATCACTTCTTGCATGACCATGTTGAACGGAAAGATGTTTCTCTTGTTTATATTGACACCAAATCTCAAATAGCGGACATCTTTACCAAACCCCTTTGTGAAGTTGATTTTTGCCACATTAGGAATGAATTGGGCATGTGCATTCTTTAAAACTAATTTCTTTATGCCATTTTGTTTTATTGGTTTCCTTACTCTTCTATTGTCATATCCATATTTTCTTTCTTGTTCTTTCAATGTCATATCATGCTCAAGCTCACATATGTATCAAGAGGAGTGTAAAGATGAGAGACCGGAGTCGTCCCAAGAGGAGTGGGATAGGTGGTAATGCCTAGTGGTAGATTGTAATTCCTAACACTTAAGGGAGACACGGATAGGCCAACACTTGAGGTGCATTGTGTGATTTATTTAGCATGTGTCTTTATCTTTCTTTGCCCCATTTTTGATGGTGACAAAGGGGGAGAGAAACCTCCTCATTTGTGCACATAGAAAGGGTGAGCCTTATAGATAGGGGAGCAACTATCTATAAGCCAAATAATCTATTTTATTTGCTCTCGTATAATGATTGTTTGTCATCATCAAAAAGGGGAGATTGTTAGGTCCTTTATTTTGATGATGATTTACAAACACCATTATTGGAGCTAATTGTGTATTGAGCTATATTATAGATTACAATTCATTAGCACCATACATGGAGGATTGGATGGTAGATGAGCTACAACGACGATATCTAAAGGAGGTGGAGGCAAAGTGATGAAGCAATTTTTTATCAAGAACACCATATGCAATAAGAAGCTTCATTAACTCAAAAGCAATATCAAGACTCAAGAAATGTATTTCTATGTGAGAGATATTTGCTACTTTTATTTTCTCTCTAGTGCTAGAATGTAGGAAAGAAGTTTATTGATTACATTTGAAGCTCATGGGATAACACACTTGCACATTTTTAAAACTCGTATTTTGACACCTTTGCTAAATTGATGATTTTCACAAATACAAGGACCTTTTTGAAAAATTCTTTTTCAAACAAGTTTGTCAAAATGTTTATAAATTGTTTACAAAGTTTCACATTTTTTGGAATTTATTTACTATTTTTTATAAAGCATTGAAATTCAATTTCGAAATCAATTCAGGCTGATAACATGTTATTAGTCGACTGACCAACCGACTGATGAAGTCAGTCGACCGATGTGTCGACTGATGAAAGTGCCTGGAATCATTATTTTGCTCTCTGTTCTGTTTCGATCGACTGACCAGTCGACTGACGAGATCGTCAGTCGACTGAAATGATCATCAGTCGACTGATGAGCTAGATATCGTATACAACGTTCAGCTCATCAGTCGACTGATGCTTCTCGTCAGTTGACTGATGGCTACTGTAACGGCTATATTTGTATAGTTTTAGAAATCTGATTTTCTTAGGATTCTGTTTTGTTCTTTGGGGTTTTGGTTGCAGTATTCTCTCCTTATAAATACCTAATAACCCTATCTACCTTAGAACCAAGCTTTCATTGCAAATTACTTGAGTTTAAGTTTATTGTTTTCAAAAGAGCTTCAACTTTCATTTGCTTTCACTATTTCTAAGTTCACATCCTAAGCTTCAATTATAATCTCTCCTCTTGCCATAGGGCTACTGTAAAGAGAGAGAGTTTCTTCGAATTGTGACTGTTGTGAGCTTGATCTCGTGAAGATCTACTGTGTGGTTGTAAGATCTCGGAGGAGATCATTGTGTAGAAGAAGTTCTGGCTTCCAAACCGAGTGTGTAGTGGATTTTTCCTCGAGATTGGGGAGCGGGAACGTAGGTTAGCGGACCGAACCTCGTGAACACATTGCGCGTTATCAATTGGCTAACTATCTCTATCTCTACTCTCTTTTTATTGTCATTGTATTTCATTTTGTGTGTGGTTTGTTGAAATTACTTTTAATTGCATTTTTTTCATCCATAAACCCTATTCACCGCCCCTCAGGGCCTTTCAAAGAGATCATAACCCTAGGGCTTTAAGCTTTAATGATAGGGGTCATGTTCCTAGACTCTTAGGTACCAAGAGTAATTAGGTACCAAAACATGTTTAATTCGTTAAGAACAAATTTTTTAGCTTTTTAGTTTTTCATGTTCTTAAAGATGATTTTTAATTTATGTTTTATAAACAAATTGAAAACAATTTTATATCTGGTATATGATTTAAAAAGTTATCATTCATATTTTTTTCATGATTCTCTTTCATAGATTTTCATGTTTTCATCCTTTATGAATTAATACGATTTTTATCAAGATGATTTTTTTATGCTAAAACATCATTTTTGTTAGTATATCGTGTTTTCAATTTTTAAGTTTGAACAATGTGTTTCTGTTTATTGGATCATTATAAAACACTCTTATGATGATATTTATGTGTTTGAGCTTCCGGATCATCTATTTATGGTTTACAATGTATTCCTTATATGAATTGATCAAGTTTTATAAAAAGGATTTCTTCTATTGATCAAACACTTTTTAGATATATACTTTGTTTTGTATTTGCATATGAGTGGGTTTATATGTTTGAGCAACCCCCAGGAGGTTTACTGTGACGCCCCTGGGTTCACACAAGGTTGCAGTCCAAGGTGAAACCAAGAATGTCAAACCTGCCATGCACCACACCGTGCAATAACATGTTTCACGATCACAATTAACATCTGTCTAGTAGAGGCAACAACAGGTGTAGGCACAAAGCAAGTAAAAGATACTGTAAGGAATAACTGATGAAATGATTATGATCACATTAATATTTCATCATCCAACATATAGAAAATACATGATCAATGTCTGAATAGATAAACTAGAATACTCAACGAGTCTCAAATACAAATATCTGATAAGAAGAAATAAGGCACTCAGCCTTTACAAATTCTAGAATAATACCCTCAAATGTCTAACAACACTACAGTGGAGCTCCAAAAATAAATCATAGCTAAAATAGATAGCTGAACACTAAAGTGTGTCGTCATCAACCTGCGACTCTCCGGGCTCCTGGCTCGTTACCTGAAAGGGGGAGGGACAACGAGCGTCAAAGCGCTAGCGAGCAACATCACAACCAACCCCAAGGGAAACAGGGCTCGTTGTATATGAAATACAGATAATACATAATAAATCTAAAATCATTGATCTTACTAAAGGGGATTTTAGTATTTAGAAATTTACAACACGAGCATAGGTACGTCGAGCGAAATAATCCAAACAAGGAAACCCTCATGTATATACCTTGTATCTCAAATTGTAAATCCCTAAATACCAAACCCAGAATCTAATACTGGGAACAAATAAATTAAAAAGAAAACAAAACACATCTCTACTTCCAATCATGGTGTCATGTCAAACTCACATGAGTGTCATGTCAGAAAACGATTAAGTGTCCAAAACACAGACTATATAGATTAAACGTCCAACACATAGACTGCATGAAGTAAACGTCCAACTCATGGACTGAAAGCAACGAGTGTCCAACGCATGGATCGAATATAACCAATGTCCAATGCTTGGACTGAATATAACCATGGTCCAACGCATGGACTGAATATAACCGTTGTCCAACACATGGACCGGATGTGACCGTTGTCCAACGCATGGACCGGTTGTGACCGTTGTCCAACGCGTGGACCGGATGGTAATGCATATCCAACACGAGGATTAAATAACAATGCATGTCCAACACGAGGACTAAGTATAGTGAATGTCCAACACGAGGACTGAATGGAATGGGTGTCCAACACGAGGACTAAATATAAAATGTGCCAAGTGTAAGTGTCGATGATATGTATACACAAAAGATACACATAGACTCATGTCACACGTGCCTCAGTGTGCAGATCGGTACTTGTGTCAAAAGTCAACCCACATGTACAGATGAATTCATTTACATGGTGAACTAGTGTCAGGTTATCGAGGCGATCCCGAAAGGCAACTCAAACAGACCAAAAATCTATAAAACACCTTATCAGTCGACTGGTGTGTCGACTGATGACGTCAGTCGACTCATGTGTCGACCGAAAATGCACAGGCAATACAGTCTCAGCTCACCAGTCGATTGATCTGTCGACTGAGGAACTGAGAAAACACAAACAACTCGTCAGTCGACTGATTAGTCGACTGACGCTGAAATTTCAACCCGTCGGTCGACTGATCAGTTGACCGATAGCCTGTAGAAACTCTGCACAGGTTGTTATTCATCTCAAAACTGATTTAAACACATCCCTATTGTAGGCGTATAAAATTGCCTATAGGTCCCACAACATGGCTCGGCACGATGATTCGACAAATCAACAGACGTTCGAGCGACGAGGCGATGAGGCACATAAGCAACGGAATACGTTCGCGTGTGGAACCAATCCAACGGTTCAGAAAGTTAACGAGTCGTCCAACAACAAAACGGACTTGAACTTAAACACCGAGGCGGATTTACTGCCAAATGAAGACTCGGGCTATCAAACCAAGACCCGAACAAATCAAACGAACTCAATACAGAACCGGAAAACAACCGAACACAAGCCCAAACCCCGGGGGACTCGGCTTTGAACCGAGCCACCCCAAGGTGGCTCGGCCCAAGCCGAGCCACCCTGAGGTGGCTCGGCTCAGGCCAGCCACCCATGGGTGGCTAGGCCCTGTTCCGTGCCCAAGGCACAGGTTTGAGTGCCTATAAATAGGCCTTGTGCTCATTTATTTCAGAGGTTGGATTTTGGAGGAGGCGAAGCCCTGCTGGATTGAAGACTCAGATCTAAAAAAAAAATCTCAACTTTGAAGGCTTGAAGGCTTGGACTTCCAGATCCGGTGCTCGGCGATCGTCAACGCCAAATAAGGCAGGAGTTCGAGAGAATCGGATCTGAGATCTACACGATCACACTCCGGATCTAAGCTTGGTTCTTAGATCCCGAGCATCGAGCGGTTGTTTCCTTGGTGAAACAATCCCTCCCGGCTATTATTCCCTTGGTGGAATAGTACCCGTCATATCGTGTAGATCCGACCGGATCGAAATCACGCGGTGGTCCACGGATTAACCCCGGCGCAGGCAAAGAACCCACAAAGCGAGTGACCGCATAACAGGAGCTCGCGATTCGTTCGGCAAACAAGGATAAAATTTGTAATCTTTCTTTTTCTTATTTTTGATTTTCATTGTAACCGGATCTTATAAAAAGACCGGATCTTTGTAACCGATAAACAGTTATTGAAATGGCAATGATATCAATGAAGAAAGACACGAATTTTCCCGCGAACAATCTGGCGACCACAGTGGGAGCCACCGATCTCGCTGCCGAGATCGGAGCGTCGCAGCCGCGGATCTTGATCCCGGTCGTGGAGGAGGTCGAGTACGAGTTCGACCAACAGAAGTACGAGGAGTACGTGTCCTCGTCCGGATCAACCTCCCCCCGCAAGTCCAAGAAATTCTCCTCCAGGAGAAAAGTTCGTTGGTACAAAGAAGTTGAAGCTACCAACGAAGATCTCGCCCTGTTTGATGCCAAAGCTGTGTCGGGTGAGATCTCTCCGATTTCCAACCAGGTCAGATCTGCTCTGGCCAAACCTTCCGTTGCCGAGGGCATGGTGACTCTCTCGAAGAGAGCCCGCCAAAGGCAACGTCAACGCCTCGCGAAACAATTCGCAAAGGCGATGGAGTCTGTTGACGGAGTCCGCTACAAGGCGGAGCTGAAAAACAGAAGAGGCAAACAGCCTCAACAACAGATGAACGGCGGCTCTTCCAAGCCACTAACAACGGAATGGGTCCGTGTCAAACGGAACCGTTCAACGCTGGAGGAGCGCATTCGCAAGCGTCGCGCACTATCAGCACAGGCACGGGCTCAAGCTGAAGAGGCCCGTAAAAAGCTTCAGAAGGAGGTGACAAAGAAGCCACTACCAACCCGCAAAGTGTGGAGGCCAAAATCCGAAGTGGCGATTCAGGCCAAAGAGCAACCTCTGCAACCTTCAAAGCAGATTCAACCTCCGGCGAACCAAACGAAGCCGCCGATGATTTCTACAACTATTCCGGGAGATCCCACAAGGCCATCCCAGAAAAGGAAGTCAGTCTTAGAGCGCCTCGGTCCACTTCCCGAGGAGCGAAGCGAAGTGCCAATTCAAGAACGTTTGGGCCCGATGAAGAAGTCCCAAACAATTCAACATGCTGGGGGTCGCCGCAACCCTCAACACTTGGAGAAGATCTTGGCACTCAGGCGCACAACTTTGCGCATCGAAGTGCAGGAGCCCGCTGAGAATTTACGCCCACAAAGGCATGTTTCGAGGCGCATAACTCTCGAAAGCCCAAAGAAGGCAATTCTCCCCCAGAAGGAAACATTGTCGTCTGATGACGATAATGTTATACCTGGGAAATCGTGCCAACACGCGATAGGTTGCTCCGACTTTCATACGGACAAGCTGTACTATCGTGCTGGGGGTACGAACAGAGCCAGAAAGAGAAGTCCCCGTAGGCTCGAAACTCAGTGCCCCTGTTCCAAACTCATTCGGGCAGTATTGTCTCAATGTAATTGCACTAAGACGGTCCCCGAAAGAGTCTCGGTGTTCGAAAGGCTCAGCACTGAGACGCTAAAGTCAAGGCCTAGGCGTTTCCGACGAAGGAGAGCGGTGGTTGAAGACGGAGAATTCCCGAGGGTCACCGCTAATATGACTAACAAGGGGACATTGGCACGGGATGATCTCGAGTCGATTCTGAATGCATCCCGGCGTCTAACCCGTTTGTAGTCCGGAGCCATCTCACGAAGGACGTATGGCAGGGTTCGGACAAGATTACCTTCAGAAGATGAGGAATCGGATGCTTGCTCTGCGATTGCGTCCGACAACACCGTATCCAGCGAAGGAGAACCCCGCGAGTCATTCATGATAAGCGCGGAACAAGTGGCCAAGATACTCGAAGATGCTATGGCCAAACAACAGGAGACCTTCAGGCTTGAGATGCAGATGGCCATGCAGACTATGAGAGAGATGCATGACCAACAAATCCAGGCATTGAGGAACCAACAAGGTGAACCAAGCCGCCGTAACCAGGTCGTTCAGGAAGAGGAGCACACGGATACGGACGAAGCTCGCAATGCTAATAATCCGCCCATCAATGCAGGGGGTGGTAATGAGGATGCCAACGAAGATACAAGTGAAAACTTGAAGATCAAAAGCCTCGAGAGCAAAATCAATAACTTGATGTCCGCTCAAGAGGTGAAGAAAACGGGCATTCCTTGTCCATACCCAAGGGAGTGGGAGTCGATCCCCTATCCGGCGAAGTTTAGTCTAATCAACTTCACGCCGTTCGATGGGAAGGGTTCCCCCACTCAGCATTTGATTTACTTCAAATCGCACCTGGGTGTTATCTCCGGCAATGAGCCTCTGATGGTGCGGTCATTCGTTGGCACTCTTCGCGGAGCCGCCTTTGATTGGTATCGCCGCCTCAAGCCAGGAAGCGTGAATAGCTGGGACGACATGGAGACAAAATTCCTCGCCAACTTCTTCGACGACGACACCGAGATATCCATTGGAACGTTGCTCGACGAGAAACAGAAGGACGGGGAACCGGTCCAAACCTTCGTTAAGAGGTTCCGGAACAAAGCGTTGAATTGCCGGGACCCGATCACCGAGGAGTTCATTCTCCAGACTTGCCACAACAACCTCGCATTGGACGTGTTGGAAGCAATAGGGACAGCACCGTCCAACACTTGGAAAGACTTGAAGGTCCGAGGGGAACAAGCCGAACGCTTCCTCCGAAGGAAGAAGGCCGAGAGGGGTCAATCGACAACGAATCCTCCGAACTCGAACTTCACCTCCCGTGGTAAGGGCAAGACACCCGCAACGACTGTCGATGCTAATCAAACATCGCAACAGCAGTCCCGGAGGCAGCAAAAGACTTTGGATCAGAGGCCTCAAAAAGAGTACTCCTTCAAGGACGAAGATGTTCCAGCCATCTTCAAATCTCTCCTTGACAATAACAAGATCAAGCTCCCACCAATCACGAATCAAGAGGAAGCTGACGATATTGCAGATCCGAAGTACTGCGCATACCACAGGAGGATCCTTCACCCAACCAAGGCGTGCTTTACACTCAAGAATAGCATCCAGACCTTGGTTGAAGCCGGTGTCATAACGCTAGAGTGAGCCAGTTAAAAATGGCACAACTCCAATCGGTATAAGAGTATAAACTGCTTCCTGAAACTCTGACCGGTATAAGAGTATAAACTGCTTCCTGAAACTCCGACCGGTATATGAGTATAAACTGCTTCCTGACACTCCAAAAAGTATACGAGTATAAACTGCTTCTTAATACTCCAATAGGTATATGAGTCTAAACTATTTCCTTTCTTCCACGGGAAGTTCCTGGAGAGTGCCATGCGTGGTATTCTTAAGGATAACCCGATTGTACAGCTGATGCAATGATACACCCAGTTTTGCAAAGAAAGCTGGGGGTGGATAATTCATGTAACGGGAAGTTCCCGGAAGAATGTTAAATGTAATATTCTTAGGGATAACCCGGTCATGATGAATAAAGTGATAAACACTAAACCCCTAATTGCCGAACACTTGATTAAACAGGAAAGAATTTTGGTCTATCAATCGTTGACCAATTGTCAAAACCCTTTGTGTTAAGTCCTTATCACTTAACATCAGGGACCCCCTTTGAGTGATTTGTACGAATCAACATTCCTACAGTGATTTGTACTCTTACTCTCCTTTTTCACTTGGTCAAACATTCCTACAGTTAGGGCCAAAACCAAAATCCCCTCTCGATTCCTTCAATGAACGAGAGGTCCACTTTCAAATCGAGTGATCGAACCTTCCTACAGTTAGGGTCATCTCAAACTCCCGCTTGGTCAAACCTTCCTACAGTTAGGAACAAAACCACAATTCACTCTCAATAAACGAGAAATTCATCTTTAGTTCGATAATCAAACCTTCCGACAGTTAGGGTTATCCGAATCTCTTCGATTCTCGGAGTGGAGATCCCACTCTTAGTTTCACTTTTTCGGATTCTGGGGGTGGAGATCCCACCTCGAGTCTCCTTTTTTAAATTGGGAATAGAATATAAAATTCTTCCTTCCCCACACCAACCTTTTCCAAGAGTTTATCAATCTTGGATTCATCCTAGGAAGTTTACCCCGAATCCTAAGCAGGGATAAGTCTGCGCCTAACACGCGCTGCCTGTTTAGTCTTTTTCCGATTGAAAAAGACACCAGAGTTCGATTCTGGGGTATTTTATCCTGAAACCTAAGCAAGGATAAGTCGACGCCTAACACGCGCTGCCGGTTAGTTCTTGACCGTTAAAAAGAACATCTGTCCGCATATTCAACATTGTGGCAGGTTGTTATTAATAACACCGAAATCCATGCCTTACACGCATGGGGAATTTCATCCTGAATCCTAAAAAAGGATAAGTCGACGCCTAACACGCGTCGCTGGTTTAGTCTTTTTCCGATTAAAAAAGACACCAGAGTTCAATTCTGGGGTATTTTATCCCGAAGCCTAAGTAGGGATAAGTCAGCGTCTCACACGCGTCGCCGGGTAGCCTATTCCCGTAACAATGGCGAAGTCTATGTATTCGACATCATAGCACAAAGTCTCAGAGAATTCAATCTCTGAGCACAACGTTACATGCGAGTGGATTTAAACAATCCGCATGCTAGCCCGACTCAAACGGTAGTCGGTAAAGGCTAATCAAATCCGTTTAAGGCTGGGGGTTAGCCAAAAACCCTAAAGTCAGCGCCTCACACGCGTCGCCGGGTAGCCTATTCCCGTAACAAGTGGTAAAGTCTATGTATTCAACATCATAGCACAAAGTCTAAAGGAGTTCATTCCTTTAGCATAACGTCACATGCGGAACGGATTTAAACAATCCGCATGTAAGCCCGATTCAAATGGTAATCGGTAAGAGCACGTCAAATCCGTTGAAGGCTGAGGATTTGCCAAAAATCCTAAGTCAACGTCTCATACACGTTGCTGTTTAGTCTTTTCACAGGAGAAAGACGAAGTCTACGTATTCAATATCGTAGCACTAAAAGGGTTAACTCTTTTAGCTTAACGTTACATGTGGAACGGATTTAGACAATCCGCATGCTAGCCCGACTCAAACGGTAGTCGGTAAAGGCTCATCAAATCCGTTGATGGCTGGGAATTTGCCAAAAATTCTATAAGTTCGAGTCATTGACGCATCAATTCTATGGATTGGTCTCGTGACTCGAGTATCCGCCACGCTCCAATACCTTAAGAGCTTAAACTGTGTATACTCCAGCAGACGTACGAGTATAAACTGTGTCGAACGTCGAACAGCGCATTACAATAAAGCCTGGACGCCGGACAACGCGTCGCAATGAAGCTCAAATGCCGGACGACGCCGTCAATCGATGATCAGTTCTATGTTGAATCAACCAACTCGAGCTAAAAAATCAAGAAATCAAGAATCGACTTCAAGTTCAAATTCCAACAACGGTCAGACAATAAATGCAGCACCGGAACCCTTACCGACGTTCGACAAAGCACCGAATAGCCTGAAGGAATTGAAGGAATCCAGAACAGAAGCCATTCCAAAGTCCCGCTACACCGACTAAAGGTTGGGACAATCACACCCAAAGTATTCCAGACTCTTCTATAAAAGAACGAGGCTGAAATACTTTGGAGGGGGTATCTGTAGGCGTATAAAATTGCCTATAGGTCCCACAACATGGCTCGGCACGATGATTCGACAAATCAA
>BQKN01000433.1:311660-321860 GCA_022839385.1 Asparagus kiusianus | reverse complement strand
CATGTTCTGCTCTTTATGCCTCTTGGGATGAAATGTAAAATGTGTAGACATGGTTATGTTTATATATATTCTCTGTGCATTCTTGCTTATAACCTATATTTATTCATGCTTTATGGCTAGCCTTTCTTACAGGCTTTTAAATAGGGGGAGAATCCCTTTTTTTTATATGTCACCCGTGCTTATATGTATGGGGAGCTTCTAGCTCTCGTTCTGTTATTTTTCCTCATTTTTGATATTGCCAAAGGGGGATAAAATTGTGAGTATATAGCATTGTTAGTATATAGCATTTATTCAAATTGGTTTCTTGACTTTTTATGCATATTGGTAAATTATTTTTCATCATTAAAAATGGGGAGATTGTTAGGACCTCTTGTTTTGATAATGATTTTACAAACAATTTATAACTAATATTATTTTTAGTATTTTGTTTTGTTGTTTAGTATATATAGAAAATCAAGCTAAACAAGATATATAGGAGCTATGCATATTAAGTCAATCAATCAAAGCCCAAGCTTCAGGAGATTCTTTTCTGGTATACTTAGTATAGGATTATATAACGTGTGTTAATTCTATAAGCTCAAATATACACACACATTACATTTGGTGTTTTTATGCAAAATACATTCAAATGTGTTTTGGACCATACAAACTATGTTAACATCATTTATTATGTCCATAAAAAGAGTACACAAGTTTTCAGAACTTGATTTGATCTATAATGGCAAAAACAACATATTTGAAAAATATGTATTTTAGCATTTTTTTAATATTTCTGAGTTTTCACATATGGTAAGAGAAATTTAAAAATTCCTTTTTCAACATGTTCATATTCATGTTTATAAACTTTTTCCAAAGTTTTATATTTTTTGGAATTTTTTACTATTTTTAATAGAGCCTCAAAACTCATTCAAAAATCATTTCAGGCTAATAACTTGTTATCAGTCGACTGATCCGTCGACCGAAGAATATGCATGTAATCTTCAAAAGTTTATATTCTGTTTTGGTAGACTGATGATCCACCAATTGACTGAAAAAGATAGTCAGTCAACTGATAAGCTGTCTGACGCCTACAACTATCAGCTCATCAATCGACTGATGATTTCTGTCAGTCGACTGATAAGCCATAACGGTTATTTTTCCAGCCTTGAGTATTTTAACATTTTTGCTGGTTTTCATTGGGTTTTGTGCCTTAGTTTTTCTTCCTATATAAACCCCTATTGTTCTATTCAGAATAACGATTCAAGAGGATTTTAACAAGAGTTTAAAAGTATTTAAAAGAGTGTTTAAGTGTTTAAGTTTGAGTTTACAAAGAGGTGGCTTGCTCTTTCAATTGAGGAAATCATCCTCAATCTTCTTCATCCTCTATTGTGTTTATAGAGAAGTTTTTCTAACTCTTTTCTCTAGCAATTTCTTATTGATTTTCATATTATTATTATTGCTAGTTTGCTAATTGAGTTAGGTTTCATTTACACTCATTTTATCACACACACCCTATTTGAGCTTGTAAAATTTCATATATCATATATTGGGTTGTGGGTTTGTGATTTGTGAGATTGAGCTTACCTTGAGTTTTCATCGAATTAGAGAACATTTTATTGTAATTGAGCTTTATTATGAGTTGCATATTGTATTACACTTGTACACCGAGAGAAGTGTGTGGTGAGAGACGGATCGGTTCCAAGAGGAGTGGGGTCGGTAGTAAAGCCTAGTGAGAGGTGGTAATTCCGATCACTTGAGGAAGATGATACAGGCTAGACCAATACTTAGAGGTTTTGAAGTATATTTTCAAGTGTATAAGTTGTAAAGTTTTTGGTGAACTAGAAAACCGTATTGTGATGTGTAAACGTCATTCGGGTGAACGTAGAAAACCTGGTTATGATAGTAGAGATCTTCTCGAGATGAGGAGCGGAGATATAGGTCGTGGGGACCGAACTCCGTGATCATATTATTTGTTTGTGTTTGTCATTGGCATTCATTTATATTCGTGCTTATTGTTTGTGTTCATATCACCTTGCTTACATTAATTTTGCCTACTATCTAGTTTAGTTTGTTTTCCCTTGTGATATTTGTATATCCTTGCACATATATTATTCATATCTCTTGTACTAGGATATATTTGTTAGTAAAGTTTATAAATTAGCATAAATTAGTTTAGATTAGCATAAACCCTATTCACCCCCTCTCTAGGATTCTTTCCTAGTGGTATTAGGGTCTTCATGCCTTTATGGGAAGGCTTGATAGGCTTCTTCTCCTGCTTCTTCAAAAGCTTAGCGTAATGGGCAGCCTTAGCAGCAGCTTGAACTAAATCTTCGGCCTCCAACTCTGCAATGTTCTTTAATTTCACAAGCTCAATTTTAGCAATGAGCCACTTGCAGCTGATGAAAGTAAGTTGTGGCTTATGCCTAGATGCAGGAAGAGTAAAAGTGGAGCCAATGCAACCTGTCAAATGCCAAAGCCATACTCGAACACCATCTACGAGACCACCCTCAGTCCTCAAGCCTCAGTTCAAGTTACCAACGTATAGTTGGTAATAGCCAAACTGACAAGCAAACCAACGAGGTAAATAAGGATCTATGTGACAACATCCGTTCACCCAAAAGACGAGATACCTGGGGAGGATATTCACCAACCATCAGAAACATCCTATATCAAGGGAAGTATGTTATATTCCTGGCTTCTCTTTATCAATCAATACCTCATCGTAACGGCCAGAGAAATGAGGAAAACACTTGAAGAATTCCTAATACTTGTGGATCTGAAGCTCTTCGAAAACCATTTGCTCTCTTCTAATAATTGCAGGAGGGGCACGGAGGTATTGATGGTGCTCGGTGCTAACATCAAATCGGGTAATGAAGGACGAGCCATGTCATCAAATATGCATACGGGAGTTCGACCTTGACAGAAGGGATCTCGGTTAACGGCCTTGGACCCATTTGTGTAAAGCCATGAACCAGGTATCTAAGCCTGCAGTGAATATCGGCGACCATCACTGGAAGTAAGGAGATATCCTCCCTGTAAGCTGGCTGGATGGTCGGGAAGAGAACTTCTATTGGTAAAGCGTCGTAAAACTGATAAGGGACGACGCACTTCATCAACTAAATAGCGAGATATCCCGCCAGAAGAGTCATGGGCCGAATCTTCTTTTGCGTATGCCACAAGAAAATACGAAACTTGATCCCTACTGGAGACTGACCCTCAATAGCAGAAGTAGTGAATGATTGAGCACATGTCTTCTTAATTAGGTTGTTGATCTCTAAGGGAGTCAGATAGGCTAACTCATAAACTACATCATCGGAATTACTCTCCAGATGCTGAAACAAATAATCAACAAATTATTTCAGGCTTATCTATGTTTTCTTCTTCGCCATGGGGCTTATGCTGACTAGAGCCATCTGATAGTGACACGTAATATCCAAAAACATGTTGTACATATCATAGGAAGCTTTCTTCAACTGCCTCAACAGCCAGTTGGAAGAAAAATACCCCTGATATGAATAATCACCCATTGGAAGTTCAGAAACCTTCTGCATCTCATGAAGAGCTGACCCTAACTCTCCATTACGGGTCAAGAAAGTGTTGGTATTTTGATTATAAAGCTCCAGCAATGCTAAAAGTGGTATTTGCTAATCGACAATCCATACATAGTGGCCCGTATCGATGCGTATAATCCGCTATGCTTCAGCTTATTACCCGAACGCCCAAGAACATAACTCGTCATACGAGTCGACCACTTCTTTGCTGGCGAGTGAACCCAACCATAGTACCTATATTCCTTCATAGGGAGTTTCCTACTAAGTCTGGCAAGCTAATTCCTCACTGTATTAGCAGCTATCGACAGTTCGTCCGGTGGTGCGGTATCAAGTCACAAGATTCCTGGTAGAAGGACACAAATGTAATTACATCCATCAGAACCCAGGGTCTTCTGCTGGGTAATGAATCCACAATGGACTCGGTCATGATCATCCTTGAGATGCCAAAACATCTCCCGCTTCACGTTGCATCTCTAAGCGTGCAAATGAGTACTACAGAGGAATAGAAGGAATATATAGTGAACTTCTGCCATCGTTGTTTAGCCAATGCTCATCTTCAAGGGTCAGCATATCCGGATCTTCCATATGATCACAAAATAAATAATCCTGCTTCTTCAAAGCCTCAGTAGAATTGGGATCTTTAGTATGTGGGGCGTCGGTAATCAACCGTCGTAGTGCGCAATGATCCCCATCTCGTATTAGCTGATGAATCTCTTTGGGCCCATCCGGATTAAACTGATGAGTAGCGACAACGAGCAGTGTGTTAACAGTAGTAGTAAAGGTCTCTCGGCTACCACCACTCAATGCGTAAGGTGGGAATACACCCGGGGGAAAGTCAACTGAAACGAATAACATGCAGTTAGAAAATTTTCCAAGGAGTGGAACTCATCTCATGAATCTACGAGATAGAGTCACTGCCTTATAAATTGGCGAGATGATTTCAACTGTTTTACACACGAGGGATAATGTACATTGTCATACAAATAATGTGACGATATACCCTACCCTACGGAGTGTAATACAGCATGAAATTGCTCCATTTGCCTTAAGACGTGGTTTGGCCAAGCAAAACACATCTTTCAAAGCATTAAACCCCATGAAGGACGACATCAGCTCTTCCCGAATGAATTGCAATGGAGACAAACGAGGGTGCAACACACAGAATATCAAATTTACAAAAGCTATGAAAGCTCGCCCCCGTATGAAGAATCTGCGAGAGCCTCCCTCTCAGTATGCTGAGAAGTCGAGCGACTCTTATAAAAGCGCGATCGTCGTGAAGACATTGCTAACCTATAATGAAAATCAGCGGGTCAGGTACAATTATAAATTCAAGAACCCAAAATTAAAAAGAAAAATTATGAACTTTAATCAAAATCCTACAAATAACATGGGATATTACGGTTGAGGTCTAATTAAACCTACGGGATCCATACATACGAATAACGGGTTCGATTTACATTCAAAACCTTTCACAATATTTTTTTGGCCAAAATACCCAAAATACCCTTCATGTTCAAAGCTCAATGTTAGCCATGAACTCATCAAGATTTTGGCCATCCCTCTTCACTCTCAACATCACGAAGATTTTGGCCACTTTTGCAATATAACCGATCATTCTCATGCCCAAATTTTGGCCATGAGTTCAAACCCACAATCAAGTTTCAATCTTTCCCACAAAACTCATGAACTCACAAGATTAAAGTTCTAACCTTTGCATACAAAACCCATGAACTTTTGAATCAAGATCAAGCACACAAAATAGAGATTATGTAGAGAAGCTTACCCAAATCAAGAGCCTTGACAACCCAACTCAAGAGGATCTAAAATCCAATCAACCCTTGAGCTTGAGAATGAATTTCGGCCAAAAAATAGAGGGGAGGAAGATCAAGGTGTTGAAGGGTTTTTAATGACAAAAGCTTCAAGGGTTTCAGAGTCCTTGAAGAGGAGAAGTTTGGGTTTGGGAGTTATGGGTTTGGAGGAGTTCTAAAAGAAAGAAGTTGAGGAAGTAGAAGAGAACAAGAGGGAGCTCAAATTTTGATTTTGGATGAAAGGGAGGAACACAAGAAGGACCCTTGTACAAAACCCTCTTTTTGACGCCCCTGTTTTCACACATGGCTGCAGTCCAATTTGAACCCAGAGATGTCAAACTTATCATGTACCCACACTGTGAAATAACACGTTTCACCAATCATAGTAATATTCTCTAGTGGAATAAAATAGAAGTACATGTACAAAACAAGAAAAATAAGGGAAATAGATACAATAAACATGATGCAGAAAGATATATCTCATAAATGAAATCATGTCTTAAATAATCTAAACTGACTGATCTCTGAAGCAAATGTCGAATATACCAAAATGAATCAACTAAAAATCATACTAAAGCAAACTGCATTAATGTAAAACCCCGAAAATTTCTATAGTATATATGTATATATATGTGTGAATTATTAATAGTAAATAATTCCCTTGTGATGAATAACCATATAAATATAAGATATATATGTTTATCAGTGTTTGGGATCCCAGCAGGTGTTTACAAGTGAGAGAAATCGAGTGGTATATGGCCAGCAGGTGAAATGCCCATCAGAAGGCATTTTTGCGCTGAGCGGTCGACCGACGCGGTCGACCGACTGTAGGCGTATAAAACTGCCTATAGGTCCCTTAACACAGCTCGACAACGTCGAACCAACCATCGGGCGACGCACGCAAACACGATCGTTAGTCTGCAACACCGAAGCCAAGTGGTACGCAACGAAGCGGATTAACGAGACTACGAAGCTGACGAACCACACGCAAACAACGGAATGAATCCACTCGCGTACGGAATCAAGCCAACGGTTTGGGGAGTCAACGAGTTATCCAAACAAGAGCGGACTCGGACGAATCACGATCGAATCAAGATCAGTTTCAGACTCGAACTCAGAAGTGGATTTACTGCCAAATCAGGAACCAGATTTACTGCCAAATCAGGACAACAAATCAAATCCGAACCAATCAACCATACAACCGAATCACGGACAGAACCGGACAAACGGACACACAACGGCAAATCACCGAACACCTGGAGGGCGGCTCACCGAGCCACCTATTGGTGGCTCGGTGGCCGAGCCACCAAGGTGGCCGGCCACCTTGTGCCCAAGGCACAGTGAGGGTAGCCTATAAATAGGCCCCCCCCTTTGTTCATTTGAAGAGGTTGGAAAAATTGGAGTCGAAGCTCTGCCAAATTCAGATCTCAAAACTTAAAAAGATTAGAGCTTTAAGACTTTGAAGACTTGGACCTCCAGATCCGGTGCTCGGCAATCGTCAACGCCAAATAAGGCAAGAGTTCGAGAGGATCGGATCTCAGATCTACGTAGTTTTCCTCCGGATCAAAGCTTGGTCTTTGATCCCGAGATTAGGGCGATTATTTCCTTGGTGAATTAATCCCCCCGACTATTATTTCCTTGGCGAAATAATACCTGTCGTACTACGTAGATCCGACTGGATCTAGATCTCACGGTGGTCAACGGATAAACCCCCGGCGCAGGTAAACAACCCACGCAAGCGAGCGACCACAAAACAGGAGCTCATGATTTGTTCGGTAAACAAGAGAAAAGTTGTAATTTTTATTTCTTTGTTTTGATTTTCATTGTAACTGGATCTTATAAAAAGACCGGATCTTTGTAATCGATAAACTGTTACAAGAGTGTGCAATGGAATCAATGAAGAAAGCAACGATTTTTCCCGCGAACAATCTGGCGACCACAGTGGGAGCCACCGATCTCGTTGCCGAGATCGTTGCGTCGCAGCCGCGGATCCCGATCCTGGTCGAGGAGGAGGTCGAGTATGAATTCGACCAACAAAAGTTCGAGGAGTATCTGTCATCCTCGTCTGGATCAACCTCCCCCCGCAAGTCCAAGAAGTTCTCCTCCAGGAGAAAAACTCGTTGGTATGAAGACGTTGAAAATACCAACGAAGATCTTGCCCCGTTGGATGCCAAAGTCGCATCGGGTGAGATCCCTCCAATTCCCAACCAGGTCGGATCTGCTCTGGCCAACCCTGTCGCCGCAGAGGGCGTGGTGACTCTCTCGAAGAGAGCCCGCCAAAGGCAACGTTAACGCCTTGCGAAGCAATTCGCAAAGGCCATGGAGTCAGTTGACGGGATCCGCTACAACGCGGATCTGAAGAACAAGAGAGGCAAACAGCCTCAACAAATGATGAGTGGCAGCTCCTCCAATCCGCCAACCAACGAATGGGTCCGTGTTAAACGGAACCGTTCGACATTAGAAGAGCGCATTCGCAAGCGCCGCGCGATGTCAGCGCAGGCACGGGCTCAAGTCCAAGAAGCCCGTAGAAGGCTACAGAAAGAAGTGGCAAAGAAGCCGCCACCAACCCGCAAAGTCTGGAGGCCCAAGTCCGAAGTGGCGATTCAGGCCAAAGAGCAACCTTCGCAGCCTTCGAAGCAGATTCAACCTCCAGCGAACCAAACGAAGTCGCCGACAATTCCCATGGCTACTCCGGGAGGTCACACAGAATTATCCCGGAGAAAGAAGTCAGTTTTGGAGCGCCTCGGCCCACTTCCCAATGGACGATGTAAAGCTCCAGTTCAAGAATGTTTGGGCCCGATGAAGAAGCCCCGAACGACTCAACATGCTGGTGATTGCCGTCATTTTCAGCACGACAAGGATTTCAAGGCAGCTGTGCGCGCCAATTTGCGCATCGAAGTCTAGGAGTCCGCTGAGAACACACGCCCACAAAGGCATGTTTCGAGGCGCGTAACTTTTGAAAGCCCAAAGAAGGCAGTTCGCCCTCAGAAGCAAACGTTGTCATCCGATGATGATAACGTTATACCTGAGAAGTCGTGCCAACACACGATAGGTTACTCCGATCTTCAAACGAACGAGCTGTACTATCGTGCTGGGGGTACGAATAAAACCAGAAAAAGGAGTCTTCGAAAAACAGAAACTCAATGCCCCTGTTCCAAACTCATTCGGGCAGTATTGTCTGAATGCAGATGCAACAATACGGTCCCCGAAAGAGTTTTGGTTTTCGAAAGGCTCAGCACTAAAATGCCAAAGCCAAGGTCTAGGCGTTTCCGACGAAGAAGAACGGCGGTTGAAGATGGAGAATTTCCGAGGATCACCGCTAACATGACCAGCAAAAGGATATCGGCACGGGATGATCTCGAGTCGATTCTGAAAGCATCCTGGCGTCTAACCCGTCTGCAGTCTGGAGCCATCGCACGAGGAACTTATGGTAGGGTTCGGACAAGATTACCTTCAGAAGATGAAGAGTCGGATGCCTGCTCTGCGGTTGCATCAGATTATACAGTATCCAGTGAGGGGGAACCCCGCGAGTCGCTGATGATAAGCGCGGAACAAGTGGCCAAGATGCTCGAAGAAGCCATGGCTAAACAGCAAGAGAGCTTCAAGTTTGAAATGCAGATGACCATGCAGACTATGAGAGAGATGCATGACCAACAAATCCAGGCATTGAGGAACCAACAAGGTGAACCAAGTCGTCGTAACCAGAACAATCTGGAAAATGAGGACACGGGTGTAAATGAAACTCATAATGCCAATAACCCTCCCATCAATGCAGGGGGTGGTAACGAGGATGCCAACGAAGATACAAGTAAAAACTTGAAGATCAAAAACCTCGAGAGCAAAATCAATACGTTGATTTCCGCTCAAGAGGTGAAGAAGACGGGCATTCCTTGTCCATACCCAAGAGAGTGGGAATCAATCCCCTATCCGGCGAAGTTTAGTCTAATCAACTTCACGCCGTTCGATGGGAAGGGTTCCCCCACTCAGCATTTGATTTATTTCAAATCGCATTTGGGTGTTATATCTGGTAATGAGCCTCTGATGGTACGGTCCTTCGTTGGTACTCTTCGTGGAGCCGCCTTCGATTGGTATCGCCGCCTCAAGCCAGGAAGCGTGAATAGCTGGGACGACATGGAGACAAAATTCCTCGCTAACTTCTTCGACAACGACACCAAGATATCCATCGGAACGTTGCTCGACGAGAAACAAAAGGACAGGGAATTGGTCGATACCTTCGTCAAGAGGTTCCGGAACAAAGCAATGAACTGTCGGGACCCGATCACTGAGGAGTTCATTCTCCAGACTTGCCACAACAACCTCGCATTGGACGTGTTGGAAGCAATAGGAACAGCACCGTCCAACACTTGGAAAGACTTGAAGGTGCACGGTGAACAAGCCGAACGTTTCCTCCGAAGGAAGAAGGCCGAGAGGAGTCAATCGACGACTAATCCTCCGAATTCGAACTTCGCCTCTCGTGGTAAGGGCAAGACACCTGCAGCGGCTGTCGATGCTAATCAAACATCGCAACAGCAGTCCCGGAGACAGCAGAAGACTTCGGATCAGAGGCCTCAAAAAGAGTACTCCTTCAAAGACGAAGATGTTCCAGCCATCTTCGAATCACTCCTTAAAAATAACAAGATCAAGCTCCCGCCCATCATGAATCAGGAGGAAGCTGAAAATACTGCGGATCCAAAATACTGCGCATATCACAGGAGGATCCTTCATCCTACCAAGGCCTGCTTTACTTTAAAGAATAGTATCCAGACCTTAGTTGAAGCCGGTGTCATAACGCTAGAGTAAGCCAGTTGAGAACGGCAACACTCCGATAAGTATAAGAGTATAAACTGCTTCTTAAGACTCCG
>BQKN01000433.1:265923-302271 GCA_022839385.1 Asparagus kiusianus | reverse complement strand
ATATATACCTCGAATTGTTCTCAAATCAATTCCTAACATACTCAAACATCAAATATGTTATTTATAACCATATAATATATTTATTATCATATATCACAATATTTTAAATTTATGGGGTTTTACATTCTTTCCCCCTTAAAAGAATTTCGTCCATGAAATTTCACAATCGTGTCTTTGCATTATCTACACTTAATAGTCAGAATTTAACCCCTAAATAAGTGAAACTACTACGTCGGGTGAAAAATCCAAACAAGGAACCCCACATATATATATACCATGTGTTCCAAATACTTAGGAGCTAAGTGTTAATATCCTCATTCTAGCATTAAGTGTAAATATGACCAAAGAGATAAAACATAAGCAAACACAAATCATAATCAAATCAATCTACATGCTCAAACAGGTGTGGGTAGTCGCGATGCATATCCTCCTCACGTTTCCAAGAAGCCTCCTCATCTCCCTTCCTATTCCACTGAACTTTGACTAGAGGAATAACCTTATTTCTAAGCTTCTTTTCCTCCTTGGCAAGAATGCAAACAGGAATTTCAATAGTGGTCAAATTATCATGAAGCTCGATCTCTGGTGCGTCTAGCACTCGCTATTGCTCCTCGTTGCGTAGATGCTTCTTAAGCATCAAAACATAAAAAATATCATGTATACTTGACATCGATGCTGGAAGATCTAGCCGATATGAAACGGCCCCAATGCGCTCAACTATCATGAACGGACCAATGTATCTCAGGGCAAGCTTTCCCCATCTACCAAATCGCTGAACCCCCTTCATCGGTGATACCTTTAGCAACACATAGTCTCCAACCTAAAACTCTAATGATCGTCGCCTCTGATTTACATAACTTTTTTGGTGATCTCTTGTATGGTGCGATTTTTTCGTTCAACAACACCATTTTGTTATGGTGTTCTAGGAGCGGAAAACATATGAGTTATACTATGATGGGCACAAAAATCATCAAAAAAATTATTTTGAAATTCTACACTATGATCGCTTCTAATTTTAATAATTTTCAAATCCTTTTTATTTTTAATTCTTTTTATAAAATTAGAAAGTTCTTCAAAACATTCATCTTTATTTGCAAGAAAGATTACCCATGTAAAATGTGAAAAATCATCAATGATAACAAATACATAATGTTTACCTCCTAGAGAGACAACACGCATAGGACCAAAGAGATCAAGATATAATAATTACAAAGGTTTAGAAGTAGATACCTCATTTTTGGATGTGAAGGTGTTCTTGGTTTGTTTACCTTTAGCAAAATCTTCACAAATAGAATCATTAACAAAGGTTAGATTTTGTAGCCCTATTATTAGATTTTTCTTGGATAGCTTAGATATTAACTCCATGTTAGCATGTCCAAGCCTCTTGTGCTAAATTCAAGGATCTTCATCCACCACGGCAAGGCATTTTACATCTTGATCTATTAGCTCATTCATCTCAAAAATGTAAACATTAGATCTTCTAAAAGCAACAAAAATGATTTTATCATTCATACTAACAATACATTTATCTAGTTTAAAAGAAATGTCAAATCCTTTGTCACTTAATTGACTAATACTAAGAATATTATAATTTTATCCTTTGACAAAATAAACATCCTTAATTATGGGAGAATGTATCTTACCAATATTATTAATACCTATAATTTTACCTTTCTCACTACCACCAAAGGAGACATTGCCTCCTTCAATCATTAATAGGATTATAAATAATTCCTTATTGCCTGTCATGTGATGTGAGCAACCACTATCAAGGTACCATAACTCCTTACGTCTTATGCGAGACGTTCCCTACATTTGAATAAGTTGTAAAACTTTTAGGTACCCAAACTTTGGGTCCTTGAATGTTAGTATTTTTGGTACCCTTAGGTACCCACATTAACTCATAATGATCAATGTTATTTTTTATCCTACAATGAGTAGAGATATGACCATATTTCATGCAATATGTGCACAAAAACTTTTTCTTGTATGTAGGAGCATGAGATTTATGATACCATTTTTCTATCAATATGATGATGACTAGAGTAGACATAATTAGATTTAATTCTATCACTTTCAATTTCTAGCCTTTTAATTTTAGACCTTAGTTATTTATTTTCAAAGTCTAGATCTCCTATCATCTCATCTTTTAGAGCAAGAGAGGATTGTAGTTGCTCAAACTTAGAATCACAAGAAACATGTAATTTTTTAAGAGGAGTATTATTTTTCCACTCTTTTAAATTCAATATTTAATTCTTCTAAAGCGGTTTCTAGTTCACATTGCATAAAAAAGATTTACTTTCAGTTTTGGATTTTACCTCATCTTCATGAGCTATGAAACAAATGTTTGGATCACGAAGAGCAATCTTAGCACCCTCATCATCGCTATCTGAATCACTTAGTTCGGATCATCCCATCTAGCAAACATAGCCTTCTTCTTCTTGTACTTCAAGTACTTCTCCTTAAGCTTGAGGCAATCCTTTGCTAAGTGTCCCGGTTTATTGCATTCGAAGCATTTACCTACACGAGAGGGAAACTTGTTGTTATTGTTGTTAGATCGATTTTTAAAATTCTTATTCATTTTAATTAATCTTTATATTCTTATAGAGAGGTGTGCCACTTCTCTAGAGACATCAACTTCACTATCCAAAGAGGATGAGTCATCAATTGTCCTTTTGAACGCAATAGTCTTCAATTTTTGAGATGATTCTTCGGTTTCCTTTGGGGGTACTACCTCCTTCTCCTTGATCTTCTTTTCATGGACCTTAAGCTTGCCAATGAGACCATAAAGAGTAAGTGTTGTAAGATTATGAGCTTCCTCGATGGTCGTAGCTCTGGGCTCCCACACTCGATGGTCGTAGCTCTGGGCTCCCACACTAACGTCAAAGAACAAAGAATTTTGTATTTCATCTCTTGGTTCGTCAACTTCTTATCAAGGTCATGCAATTCATTTATGATGTTAGTAAAACGTGAAAACATAGCATCAATAGATTCATTTGGAAGCATTTTAAATAGTTCATAATCATGTATGGGGCCACTAATTTTAGACTCCTTAACTTGGGGGTTCCTTCATGAGTGACGCACAATTTTTTCCAAATTTCGTGTGCGGTTGCACACGTGGAAACCCTATCGTATTCATTGGGGGTAAGTCCACAAATTAAGGCATTCATGGCCTTTATATTAAGGTTTGCTTTAAGCCTCTCACCATCGGTCATACTGCTACTAGTAGGTTTCTCAACATATTTCTTCTCTACAATGTCTAGGATATCAAGGTCAATGCATCGTAGATAAATCCTCATTCTAGCCTTCCAATAAGTAAAGTTACTACCGATAAAAAGTAGGGATCTAGTGGTGAATTGTCCCTCAAGCATATGCACATTCAAAGAAGCCTCCATTTGATCTTTCCTCTAAGGTGGTCAAACCTAAAAATATATAGAGACCATACTCTGATACAAATTGTTGGTCCCTAGAGGGGGTGAATAGGGATATGAAACAAAATATATGTAATTAAAATTGAGACAATGCAACACACCACAAAATAAAATGCTAAAGCAAAATATGAGAGATAAGTTAGAGAATAGTTATCTAATTTTACACGCAATATATTCACAAGGTTCGGTCCGCCGACCTACGTCCACGTTCCCCACTCTCGAGGAGAATTTTACTACACAACCCAGTTTGGAAACCAGAACTTCTACACAACGATCTCTTCTTTAGATCTCATAATCACACAGTAGATCTCCACGAGATCAAGCTCACCACACGTTACAAATGAAGAAAAGAATCTCTCTTATAGCAACCCTATGGCAAGATGAAGAGATGCGATTTGAAGCTTAGGATGTGGGATTTGTAAGTGTGAAAGCAAATGAAAGTTGAAGCTCTTTTAAATAATAATCACAAACCCAAAAAGATTTTCAAGTGCTTGCTTAGTTACTAAAGTGAATGGGGTTGGTGGGTATTTATAAGAAGTGAAGATGACAGCCAAGCCCCAAAGAAACAGACAAAATCCCTAAAAATCGTGATTTCTGAAATTGTACAAAACTAGCCGTTACAGTATTAGTCGACTGACGGTATCGATCAATCAACTGATGAGCTAACCATTACAGGTACTTTTAAGCTCATCAGTTGACTGAACTGATTAGATCATCAGTTGACTGATGAGGTCATCAGTCGACTGGCCAATCGACCAAATAAGAAATAAAAACTTTTGACAATTCTGGCAGATTTCACAAGTAGACTGATCTTATGCATCAGTTGACTGATGAGATCATCAGTCGACTGATCAGTTGACCAAATAAGAAGCACTTTTAGGATTATGGAGGGTTTCATCAGTTGACTGATCTCAAGCATCAGTCGACTGATAACGATTTTTCAGCTAGTATTGGTTTTTGAAAATGAGTTTCAAAAGTCTTTAAAAATATTAAATAAATTCCAAAAAATATGAAACTTTGGAAATAGTTTATAAACATAATAACAAACTTGTTTGAAAAGGAATTTTGCAAAAAGGTCCTCGTATTTGTGAAAATTATTGTTTTAGCTAAAATGTCAAAATATAAGTTTTGAAAGTATGTAAGTGTGTTATCCAAGAACTTCAAATGTAATCAACATGTAGCTTGCCTACATTAAGTACTAGAGAGAAAATAAAAATACAAATATCCCTCATATATAAGTACATGTCTTGAATCTTGATATTTGCTACTATGTTGATGAAGTTTCTTTTGAATGTACTACTCTTAAAAGCTTTGTTTCATCACTTTGCCTCCACCTCCTTAAATATAATCGTTGTAGCTCATATTCCATCCAATCCTCCAAACAAGGTACTAATAAGCTTGATATACTTGTAATCTACAATATCACTTAACAAGTAATTAGTACTAATAATGGTGGTTGTAAATCATCATCAAAACATAAAGGTTAACAATATCTGCCCACTTCCACTTAGGATTGGGTAAGGGCTGTAGAATCCCTGTGGGTCTCTGATGTTCTGTCTTCACCTGCTAACAGGTATAACACTTAGCTACATACTCCGTAATATCTCTATGTATGCCGCTTCACCAAAAGTGTCTCTTCAGGTCCTTGTATATTTTTGTTGTTCCTAGATGTACTGTGTACCTAGTACGATGCGCCTCATCACGTAACTCCTTCTTCAGCTCTGTACTAGTTAGCATGACTAATCGGCCTTTTATTCAAAGACCTCTGTCTGCTCCAATAGTCCAATCAGCTTTGGGCTCCTTAGAAATCTTCTCATTTTGGGTTTGAATCCAAGAGTCCTCTAGCTAAGCTCCGACCACTCTATCACTCTAAGATGGCTGCACTAACATAGCTCCAAAATATGCGCTCTTCTTCCGATCTCTGGTCTAAAGTCAAACTGGCTAAGGGTGTAAAGATCTCTGTATAATGAACACCTCAAAGCCGAAACCCAATGTCGAAGCTTCCTGCTCAAAGCATCCGCTACGACATTCGCCTTCCCTGAATGGTACTGAATCATGAACTCATAATCCTTAATAAACTCAACCCATCACTGTTGCCTCTAATTGAGTTCTTTCTGAGAAAATAAGTACTTCAGACTCTGATGATCTATGAATAACTAAAACTATACTCCGTACAGATAATATCTCCATGTCTTCAGTGCGAAGACCACTGCTGCTAACTTCAAGTCGTGTGTGGGATAGTTTTGCTCATGCGTCCTTAATTGTTAAGAGGTTTAAGCTACCACTCTCTGAGTTTGCATCAAAATGCCTCCTAGACCTGCCAATGATACATCCGTGTAGACAATGAATGTCCTATCACTGCTCGAAATGGTCAAAACTGGTGCTATAGTCAACTTGGTCTTTAAAGTCTTAAAGGCCTTCTGGCATTCCGTGCCCCAAATGAACTATACACCCTTCTTCGTATGGTGTGTAAGTAGCATGGCCATTTTCAAAAAGTCCTAAATCAACTTCCTGTAATAGACGGCTAGGCCCAAGAAGCTACGAATCTCGGTAACCATCTTCGGCGGCTCCTAATCATGTATTACCGTAACCTTTGTTGGATCCACTATTATGCCCTCTCTGCAAATAACATGACCAAGAAATATGACCTCGGACAGCCAAAACTCGTATTTGTTAAATTTGGCATATAACTGATGCTCCTGCAAGGTTTGTAATGCTAATCATAGATGTTGCTCGTGCTCTGCCTCTGATCTCGAATAGATAAGGATATTGTCGATAAATATAATCAAGAATTGGTCTCAATATGGATGAAAAACCCAGTTCGTTAAATCCATGAATACTGTAGGTGCATTAGTCAGCCCAAATTGCATGACAAGGAACTCGAAAAACCCATATCAAGTCAAAAAGGCGGTCTTGGGAATATCCATCTCTCGGATTTGTAACTGATGATAACCAGAACGAAGATCAATCTTTGATAAATACTGCACTCCCTGCAGCTGGTCGAATAAGTCATAAATCCTTGATGATGGGTACCTATTCCGAATGGTGACCTTGTTTAACTCATAATAAACGATACATAATTGCATACTATCATCTTTCTTATTCACGAAAAGGACCGGTTGCTGTTGCATTCTCTGACCCTGCTGTGGTACCTTCTTATATTGACCCTACTGCTGACGCTAAAAATCCTTACCCCACTGCTGAGGTCCTCCAGGTCCGGCGAAAGGTCTCTTGTCCTTGCCATTCTGATGCCCAAATTTAGAGCTACTCTCTCTGGTCTTCTAGAACATTGCAGTTTCTATCTCCTGCAAAGTGGCTGCATCAGCTACTTCTCAAACTGAGCAGAATCTTCTGGATACTAGGTGGCGAAGAAGGCTTGGATGAAGCCCTGTAAGAAATATATGTTCCTAGCGCTCTTCGGTTTGCCACATGCCCGTAAAGCGAAGTAAACTCATGAATCGGCTCTCATAGTCAACTATGGTCATATCCTCCTGCTCCAGTCTGGTCAACTCTAGCTCTTTCCTGGCTCATGTCATGGAAGAGATGTACTGCTCATCAAAGAAATATATGAAATTCTCCCAAGTGAGGGTCATTCGGTGCTTTGGGTGAACTGAAGCCGATACCATCCTCTGGCATCACCCTTAAGGCTGTAAGCTACTAGCCTCTGCCTTTGAACTGTATCCACACCAAGTAAGTCTAGTATGTTACTCACAACTTCCTTCCACTTGTGAGCTACAAGTGAATATGATGAACCCTAGAACTCCGATGTCCTTATCTTCTAATACCGCTCCACTAAACAGAGCCAAGCCTCCTGCTCTGCTGCTTTCCCTAAAACTAGGGGTAGTGTAACCCATGGTGAAACTTCTTGGGTCTCTTTTGAGATAGGAATGACCGGAATCACTGGTGGCGGTGTAACTAGCTGAACATGATTCGTCATCTGTTCCTTGAGTGCTACTAACATGGTCGTTATAGGTGCCACAAGGTCTACAAGGTACTACGGAGCCTGCTGTAGCTCTAGCGGGACTTGTTGCGACTCGGATGAGGCTTGCTGCTGTGTGGGTGGAGCCTATTGCGGCTCTGGCTCTGCTTGTCTAGCTCTCCGGGTAAGATGCCTACCACATTCGCATCCCTGTCCTGACATCTATGAGTTCAGGAAGAGAGTTTATAAGACACAATAATGAGACCTCAGGCAAAAGCATATGTAGCACCTAGCAAAATCGTTATCATAAATTATTCATGCGAATACCTTTCGATCAAAGTAAGGTAGTCATAAAATAAATTTGTAATTTTTGAGATATACGTATATAATGTCCTCACTCCTTCTAGGAATTCCTAGCGTCTATACATGAATCCTAAGAAAAACTATTCTATCTCTACGACTCAATACAGGATGATCCTAAGGATACTGGAACTAGAACTCTGATACCAACTATTACGCCCTTATTTTCACACATGGTTACAGTCCAAGGTGAACCCAGAGATGTCAAACCTACCATGCACCCACACTATGCAATAACGCGTTTCACCAATCACAGTAATATCCTCTAGTGGAATCAAATAGAAGTGCAGGTACAAAACAGGAAAAATAAGGGAAATAGATACAATAGATATGATGCGGAAAGATATATCTCATCGATGAAATCATGTCTCAAATAATCTAAACTGAATACAACTGATCTCTAAAGCAAATGTCGAATATCCCAAAACGAATCAACTGAAAATCATACAAAGGAAAACTGCCTTAACAATACGAATACAAACTCACATGACTGAATAGAAATATAAAACTACTATGGACTTTCTACTAACAAACCCTACGATGACGACTATGCAAGGACTCCGTCATCCTGTAACTCTCCGATGCTCTGGGCCTCCTGAAAGGAGAAACAAAATAAAAAGAACAACAACAAGAACATCAGAGAACTAGCAAGATTACCTCTATCCAACCCAGGGGAAAGGCTACTAGATGTAGTAGAGGCTCTATCTAATAAGCATAGTCTACCTAGACTGTTTTCCCCATATCTAATGGTACTAATACTTAGAAATCTACAACACGAGACGTAGTACATCAAGCGAAATAATCCAAATAAGGAAACTCTCATGTATATACCATATGTCTCAAATGATAGATAACAAAATATTAACACCGAACTAAAGATAAACAATCTAAATGAAATCAATAATTAGAGACCCACAACACGAGACTGGTATATCGAGCGAAATAATCCAAATAAGAAAACCCTCATGCATATACCATATGTCTCAAACTCTAGATAACTAAATATTAATCCTGAACTGTATATGAAAGGAAATATAACTAGAAAGTAAAGCATCATAAACAGCATTAGTATATGTATATATATCGTGTACTCGCAATTATGAGTAACTCGGTCGAAAGACAACTCAACAATGGGTTGTATCACACTTAGCGTCCACCAAGGACTCAAAACAGCTAGCTTACAATATTATTATTCTCCGTAAATTCTCAACAGATCATACCCTCATGTAAAAAGATAAGTTTATTAACCTCTGCACAAAATCATGTAAAAACAAAGACATAGGTTCACTGACCTCTACGCACGCTCGTGCGGATAAAATCAGCATAGGTTCATCGACCTCAGCGCAGACTCGTGCGAAAGTAACAACATAGGTTTATCGACCTCAGCGCACACTCGTGCAAAAATAATAACATAGGTTCATCAACCTCAGTGCACACTCATGCGGAAACAATAATATGTAGTGGAGAACAATCAGGGCAATACTTGTCATAGTCCCATTTGGGAAATTCATATGTGTGCTAGAACACTTTTCATACGTGTTCATGGCTGTACATGTGTCAAGGTGTGGCTTGAACTCCGCCATTGCAACTCGAAACAATGCTAACAAACCTAGGAAGACAAACTGGCCTAGTCCAGTCGACCGCCTCTAATGCTCCAGTCGACTAGTCCATGGACGCGCACGAGATGCGCAAATAGTTGACCGCCCCTAGGGCGCCGGTCAGCTGGTCAGAGGGAAATATGTTCCCTCAGGTTTTTAAATTACAGAACTTGTAACACCTTAAACAACTTGATTTTTATCCTCATAATTCATACAACAAGGTCACAAGCTAATTACCACTTAGCATGATAATATTTTAGAAAAAGATAAACTCTCAGGATTAATCTAATTAGAGTTAACATCATAATAAATCAATTTTTTGAATTTACACATAAGCTATCCACATGTTTAATTATACATGATGAGATCTACCCAAATATTAGAGATAGAATTTCATTTAAATAAGTTACATTTATCTAGGTAATCATAAGCTTTAGGAATTAGACATCGTTGATTAACATGAAAATTTCCATTTATTATTCCTCTAGGATTCTAGCATGTTTTAACATGATTTAACATGATTAAAAAACAAAATAAATTCCAAAATTTCTAAAGATCATGATCATGAAACTAAAAGCAACAGTTAAGGGAATAAAATTATAGTTCTAGCATAGGATTTAACATTTATCATCATAAACTAATTTTTAACATAACAGTTAAACTTAAGCATGAAGAATCTTCTTAAAATTTCAACTAATTATAGGGTGAGGTTTGGATGAGGGTAATCTTGCCTCAAAGTTGTTGAAATTCCCAAACGGTTGTGCGAGATCCCCTTCACTACAAATGCTAGCCTCTGTTTCCTCTCCACAAATGTCATAGGAATACTTAGAAACTATTATGGCATTTGAGAAGTGAAAAGGCTCAGTAAAAGATGAGTTGGGTTTTTCTTGACAAGGATCCCTCTAAAAAACTTGTCTCTGTTAAAAAGGATGCAAATTAAAACATCAAATTGCTATCATGACAGTACCAGCGGCGTCCGCAGGCAAAAAGATGAAAACGTTGAATCATAAAGTACATACTTTACGGATTTTAAGGAACAAGAAACTCTCTTTTAAAAAGTGCCCATACACAACATTCCACTTGTACTAGATTTCAATACAAATCCCAAAACACGTGTACAAAGCCTACACGCCACTGGAAGATGGCTCGAAGAACAAAATAAATCTACATTCAAACTTGTACAAACAGCTAAAATTCCCCTTTGTCGACTTGACTAAGAGTCTGACATAGGTCGACATCTCGACCGACTGGATGAGACGACACCCTCTGTGTCGACTCGACGACTCGACCGACCAGACCAAACAACACCCTCTATGTGGACTCGATGACTCGACCGACCAGACTAGACAACACCCTTTGTGTCGACTCGAAGGGTAGTACGAGTCGACACGAAGCTCGACCAAATGAGATGACAACATGGTGTCGAATCGAAAGGCGGGTGTCAACTCGAAGGGCAGTGCGAGTTGATACGAAGCTCGACCGAACGAGACGACAACATAGTGTTGACTCGAAGGACGGTGTGAGTTGACATGAATCTCGACCGAACAAGACGACGACGTGGTGTCGACTTGAAAGGTGGGTGTTGACTCAAAGGGTAGGTGTCGACTCAAGGGGCGGGGATAGTCAGCCTGAAGCCCGAGCAAATGAGACGGCACAGTGGTGTCACCTCGAAAGGCGGGGCTAGCCGACTCCAGCCAGCCTCTCTACTTTGAGTCTATATATATATATATATATATATATATATATATATATATATATATATAAACACACACACACACACATCGAGTTGATCTCAAATCAATTCCTAACATACTCAAATATCAAAATATGTTATTTAAAACCATATAACATATTTATTATCATATATCACAATATTTTCAATTTACAGGGTTTTACACTCTTCTTTTCTCTCTCCTAGTCCGACCTATCCTCTCTCCTCTTCATTTTCTCTTTCTTCCCTTCTCTCTCATGCTTTCTCTCTCTCCCTAGGTCAAGACACAAGCGGTGTCTCGGCCCATGGTCGAGACACCCTTCGTGTCTCATGCTTAGGGCGAGACACCAACAGTGTCTCAAGCCTAAGACGGGGTCCCAGGTATTCCATAATGCTATTTTTCATCCGTATTCACCCGTTATCAGATTTTTTTGCCTGTTTCACTATATTTGAAGCCCGTATTCGCACTCTAATGAGTATATGAGTCTAAACTGCATCTCTTTAAACCTCCGACAGGTACACGAGGATAAACCGATTCTCGAAACTCCCAGAAGTATATGAGTATAAACTGGTCCTCCCCGCTCCAACGCCTTAAGAGCCTAAACTGTATAGACTCCAGTTGACATATGAGTATAAATTTTGTTCACACCAGTCAACGTGTTGTAATGAAAGTCAATGTTGGTCAACGCATTGTGATGAAGGTCAACATCGGTAAACACGTAGCCATGAGACAATGCCAGTCAATGCGTTGTGAATGAGACACCGGTTCCAGTTCAAGATTTCAATAATAGTCAGACGATAACCGCAATACCAGAAGAATTTTAGCTATTCGACAAAATACTAAATAGACAGAGAGCTGAAGAAGTCAAGAACTGAAGCCAGTTATAGGTTCGTCTATGTCGATCTCCTCGATAAAATACTAAGGAGATTGAAGGTTGGACCTATCACATCCAAAGTATTTTATGCTCTTCTATAAAAGAATGAGACTAAAATACTTTGGAGGGGATATCTGTAGGCATTAAAAATTGTTTATAGGTTCCCGCACACAGCTCAAAATGGAAAAAAGATGATGATGTAATTATCAAAGTCAACAAGGATTATCTGATGCCGTAAGGAATCTAACAAGCGTATGAAGCGAGTTGACGAAACATACGAGTCAATGGGATGACAAAATAGCGAAGAAACGACTCGATCGGGAGTTTTGTTTCATCCATGAAAGATGAAGTGCCACTCATGTCTCATTCACTCCACATGTCTTTCACCCAAGGGAGGTTGTAGATCTCTTCTTTGGCTTTCTAATATATTTTGAATCACGTCATTCCGAGATCAGATGGGAGAATTAGAGGTGAAACAATTGAAACACGCCAACAGCGTCTCGGCCAATGGCCAAGACACCACTGGTGTCTCGGCTAAGGCCGAGACACCAGTGATGTCTCATGCCTAGAAAAGCTGTTTTTCTCCCGTTAACTACCCAAAAACCTTTTTCGATAAGATTTTGAAATTTCTTGATCCTACAGCCTCTCCAACTGATTTGAGACTATCTTTGAATGTGGTTAAGTGGTTACAACTGAGGATAAGATTAAATTGTTCATTCTTATCTAAAAATAGAGCTTCTGAATCCTATAAATACAACCCTAGGGCCTTCATTTAGAGGGATGGGGAATTTTGGAGCAACAGCAAAGCCCTATCAAATTGGAGAGTAAGGAGCACGAATTTCAGGAAGGAGGAAGCAAGTTTTTTTAGTGAGTTCTTCGACAAAAAGGAGGAGAGTTTGATAGATCTGCAGCTGCTTCAGCCTCGTTCATCCACTTTCCTTGAGATTGCACTGTTGCTGTGATCTCGAGAATAGTGTTTATCTCACTGTTACTAAGATATGCACTTCAATTTCTTATCTCCTTCGTGAAGCAATGGAATCAATAGGATCTGATCATTTGGTAGTCCATGGATAAACCCCAACACCGAAAAACATCTCACCCAAGTAGAAGGCTAATAAACGATCTCTCTACGTGTGTTTTCTAGAAAGTTGTAATTTTTTAATCTCTTCTTTTGAATTCGGTATAAACGCCTGAAGTTGTAGTGAATTCCTCAAAGAAATCAACTTTCAACACAAACACTAGATGATGGTGTATTTATTTGTGACAACACCTAGAGGTGGGATCCTACATTGAAGCATGCTTAAGAAAGAATTCATTCTCATAAACCTCTTTCTTAAGTTTGACTTATACCCGAGCTACTCATACTTAATGACCACTACTCGATACCTTGTCTAACTTTACTAGATTGCCACTAGTTAGCATCTCGATATTTCTGATTTGCTCTTTAGGATGATAACAGGTATAATGACCAATGCCAAAGAGTATCCCAGCTAGTAGTATAGGCAGAAGGTCTAGTTGATTTACCCATTTCTTATTACCCAGATTCGTGTCTCTTAGTGCACTAGTGTATTCTACTGATAGACTTGAGGCTGGGAGAGCATTACTAACATCTAATACAGTAAAGAAGAGTGTTGCTGCCTGGGACAAGGGGCTAATGTGTCCACTTCCATTTCTTCACATGCACCAGCACCTGCTCATCTGACCCTATTTACACCACCTGATGCACCCATAGAGTGGACACTCTAGATGCTTAGTGATCATCTCTATACCCTTGAGATAGGGTTTCACTAGTTTCAAATAGGGTTTCAATAGTTCTAGACTCAGTATAGATCCAATCAGACCCGTCTCACAGCTCAGCTGGACCAGTTTTAGCAGTACCAACACTACATTGTTGGCCCTATAGTTTTGATGGTGATTTGTCAAACAAATTATCGCTAATATGTTTTGTAGTCTTTGTTGTTTTTGTTTTTCCTTACAGGTAATTCAACACACGGTAATCAAGAGTCAAAAATTCAAGTTCATGTGTGTGCTTTACCTAGGTATAAGTTTAGTTTGCTTACATATATCGTATGTTTATATGTAAGCTCAATATATGTACACTTAACACATTTTTGACGTTTTCTATCATATACATGATTTTTTATCAAACTTTGTTACAATAGTGTTTATTTCATGTTTACAGCTTATTCATACTTTATTATATATATATAATGTATGCATGATATATATATACATATTTACAAGTCATATCTCAATTTTCATTTTCACGAAATACAGGTTTTCTGAACACTTTTCAAAAACTAGGAGTTTTCACAAACGAAAATTGATTTTCCAAAAATTCCTTTTCAAACATATTTATTTCATTATTTAGAAACTTTCCCCAAAGTTTTACTATTTTTGGAATTAATTTGATATTTTTAACACAATTTTAAAATCAGCACAAAACCTGTCATATGCCATGTATCAGTTTGCGGTCGACCGTCACGGTCGACCGCCAATAGCAAAATTTTAGTATATGGCTTTTTTGTGCTCACGGTCGACCGTGACGGTCGACCGTGAAACCATCCAGAGTCTTTCGCGGTCGACCGTCACGATCGACCGCCAGCTTTTAATTTCTATGCTTAGCTTTTTTGTGCCTCACGGTCGATCGCGAGATTTCCACGGTCGACCGTCGATCTCATCATTGCCTTTTAATGATTATTTTCTACAATGGCTGTCTGAGGGTATTTTTGTCTTTTCAAGTTGGTTTTGGCTGATATTTTGAGTGGGTATAAATACCCCATTGCTGTTCTCTTTCTAAAACCAAGTTTTGTTTTACAGTGAAGTTTTAACAAGATCTTAAGTGTGTTTAAAAATCTGTTTAAGCTGTTTCTGATCATCTGTTTTAAAAAAAGTCTGCTACAACAAGACGAGGCTTTTCATTTTCAACTGAGGATTCTATCCTCATCATCCTCTACTGTTCTTCTTGATTATTGAGAAGTTTTCTCTAACTCATCTTTACATATAGCTTTCTACTTCATTTTCATATCTTAGCTATATTTATTGAGTTATTCTTTTTCATTCACTGTTATCACACACACTATATTGAGCTTAATATTCCATATTATATATTGTGGGTTGTGGTGTGTGATTTAGTGAGTGTGAGCTTCATTTGTGTTCTCATTTGTTGTTGAGAACAAACCATTATATTTAATCTTTATTTGTGAGTATCACTTGTAATACACTTGTACACCGAGAGAAATGTGAGGCGAGAGACGGGGTCGAATCCAATAGGAGTGGCGTCGGTTGACGAACCTAGGAGAGGTTGCATCCGAGCACTTGAGGAGGAGGACACGGGCTAGGTTCCTACACTTAGTGTGTAAAATGTGTTTGCTTAGTGATTGTTGTGTGAGAGTTTTCGGTAAGCTTGTAAACCGAGTGTGTAGAAGTTCCGACTTCCAAACCGGATTGTGATAGTGGAGATCTCCTCGAGATGAGGAGCGGGGACGTAGGTCGTGGTGATCGAACCTCGTAAACATATCGTTTGTTTGCGTTTTGCTTAGCATCCTTTTTATTTGTGCTTATTCATATCATTCTTGCTCATATCTATCCAGTCTTGCAAGAACAAATTGATCAACATAATTTTAATTGGAATTTAATCTGGATTAGATTAGCATAAGACCCTAATCACCCCCTTCTAGGGTCTAACATACATAGCCTCAGCCTTTCATGAGATGAGACCGGGATCTATGGCCCCTCTATTTTATCAACCTTCATCCCCTCTTCCATCACAATAGGATCCACCACAATAACCACCATCACATTATTAACCTACTACACGACCAGAGAATGGGGACGATATTCGCAGTATCAATACATAGATAGAGAATAAAGGCCACTAAGAAGGGGTAAAGGGATGAAGGACAATAAGAAAATAAAACAGAAGGGATGTGCTAATTCTTTTGCTTAGAAAGTGTGACTAAGAAGGGATGAGGCCAATAAGAAGTTTAAAAAGACTGCTTATCGTATTGCTGCTACCGCAATCAACAACAAAATTCACAACTGAGAATGCGAAAAACCATACGAAAGCTCTTTGTAATAGATTTTTTGACATGCAAAAATATTGTAACGTTTAGTGGTGGTGGTTGGGATAATGTGATGAAGCAATCACTATAGATGATGATTGCTTTGATAGATGACTAGAGGTATCAAACTTTTAATGTTCTTTGTCTAAATATTTAGTATTATGTTTCTTTAATCTATGTTTGGGGTTAGTACATGCATAATCACGCAGGACAAGAGTGTTCCTTGTTCTAAGCTAAGGGAATACATTAACAAGCTTATGAAACACCATGAAAATCTTGTAGTTATTATCAGAGATGATCAAGCTTGAGGAGACTATGTAATATATGTGTTGCACAAATTTGGTGGTAGTTCACATTTTTAACATTGGCGATGATGATGATGATATTACCATACCTAAGGAGAATACACCTAATTATGTCTCTTTACATTAAGTTGACATTCCACCACCTACGGTCCCCTCTATGCCCCTAAACTTCAAACCAACTTCTAATGAAAATGAAACTATAAATGATATGTCAATGACGCATAAGGGAAAGGGGGAGGTCTAATGAGGACATGGTGCTTATGTGTGAGATGATAAATAAGGTAAAATAATTCACATTATCTATGCACTTAGTTAACATGCATTAGACTGAGGTTGTGATCGAGTTTTTTCAGAGTTAACCTAATACTTAGTGTGGTAGAAGATGGTTTTTAGGAAGCTTTTTGGATGCTTTTATGAAACTAACTGACTACATTTATGCTAATTTGGTTATTTTTTGTATGTAAATGAGTTGATGAATGCTTATTCTTTTGGCTGTTAAAACATATATGTGATTGATGTATAAAACTATATTACATGCATCATCATTGCTATTGTGTTTATTAGTATACATGTCGGTTATTGTGAGTGTGCATGCTTGTTATTCAAATTTTAGACTATAATACATATAATTGATATGTTATATTGATTATTCGATATATGTTTGAAATGTTTTTTGTTGGATTATGTGATTGCGTTGACCTTGATGGTCTGAGAGGATCCCACATATTTCTAGTGTAATGGTATGATTGTTGAGCTAGTATGTGTATCCGTTTTTTCTTAGCTGTATAAGGTGATTATTATCCTTTTCTTGCTATAATGATGGTTTTCTTTTTTAATATGCAGCCAAAGTTTATAGTAGTAATCCATTGCAAGGCAATCCATGATTGCTTATTTTGTATGGTCCTAATGATAATTGCAACCAACGGTGCTACTATATACTTCATGACAAGGCATACTATGAAGATAATGACCAAAATTAAGCCTTTTTTCTCTTGAGCATCAGGGTTCCATCAAATATAGATTCCTAATATTGGATAGTGTTGATGATGAGTTTTTTTCATGGTTGTTTGATGGTGTGTATTGTGTTTTCTATATGGTGGCAGATTTGACATGATTTTGGGCTATCTGATGTTATTATTTCAAATCTAAGATTTAGCGTTTTATAGTATTTTTATTTAATCATCACTCTAATTTGTTTTTTCTTGTTTGGATCCCTTATTTCTAGCTTTTGGTGTTGTATGTTTGGTTTGGATGTTGTCATGTTAATTAGATGGTTCATGTCACTTCATGTTCTTGGTTTAAATTGATAGCTAGTACAAATATTTAGTCTTGATTATATGAATTGTCTATTAGCATAATTTTATATCAATTTATGTTTATTTATATGAGATATTTGTTCTTGGTTATATGAATTAGCTATTATCATAATTTATTATCAATTCATGTCTATTTCATATGATGTAATGATGTGACGATGGCCTATTTTTTCAACATTTAGCCAGATTTTATAGCAGCAATCCATTAACGAGGTAATCCACAATGGCAACATTTATTTTGTGGGGTCTACATGATAATCACATGTAATATATTACTATATATTTCATGATGAAGCATACTATGAAGATGATTGTAGATGGTTAAAATATACTCTATTGGACCAATGCTGAGTCAAGAAGTAAACACATGGGCTAAACACTTCAAATGGGCTCAAGCATCAGCAGATCGTAGGCTATAGCGAAGTTCACTTAGATCGCATGGGAACATAATTGCATCCGAGCCAAAGAGGACCTATGTCTGAGTGAATCCTCAAGTTGGTCTCTAGGCTAAGTCGAAAGGCATCGTCAAGTCGATCAACTCAATAAAAGTCAGATTCCAAGTCAAATCTAGACTTATTAGCAAAGCTCGCCCAAGCCATAGCAAAGCTCGATCAATGTATAATGAAGCTTGCTATCAAGACTAAGTCAAAGTGAAGCTTCTAGCGAGGCTCACCCAAAATGAACTTCGCCCAAATAGTCCACATAGGACATATAGTAAAGTTTGTCGAGGCCATAGCGAAGTTTGCTAAAACCGAAGCCACAGTGAAGCTTACCAAAGATGCAACGAAGCTCACCCAAGCAACAATGAGCTTTGCCCAGTAGCCCGCATGGGCCTTGTCATCCATTATGGCAAAGTTCGTTCATGGCTATTATTGGTGAACCTTGCCCATAGCTATTATTGATGAACCATGCCCATGACCGTTATTAGTGAACCTCGCCAAGCAACTCATATTGGCTCAACTCAACCAAGTCAAACACGAGTCAATCCCGACAACACGCCTCAGATCAAGTTAAAAGGTGTCATCAATTGGCCAAGCCTAGAGTCGAATTCTATGTCAATTACGAACTCATAAACGAAGTTCGCTAGCTAATGAACTCCGCCCACGTAGACCAAGTCACCCACTTTCGAAGAAGGCATGCCCACGTCCGAAGCGACCCTCACCCCACACACAGTGACCTTTGCCCACGTCTTCAGTGAACTTTGCTAGGCCCGCAAAGTTCACCCAATAGCCATTTCAGAGCTATTTTTAGGGGATAACCGCTCCCCACTATCTCCTACATTTATGGCCACTTAATCCATAATTAAGGGGACCATTAACTCTCGCTTTTAGCCTATAAAAGGTGAGAAGATCATCCATTCATAAGAGAGGTCGGGAACAAGAAGTTCTAAAAGCCTTAGCTAAAAACCCACACGCATCGCACATGTGATCTTATTGAGAGATATTGCTAAGTGAAGATTAAGCTAACTTCCAAGTAATTTAATCCTCATCAATAAAAAAAGACTCATTATCTTAATCAGTGCATGAATGGAGTACAAGATCGACGCTCCACGAGCACATAGAAAAGAACCCTAGGAAATATAAATTTTCATTCGTTTCATTATTAATCTTTTATTGTAATCTGCATCAATTACAATATTAAAAGAAGTAGAAAAATGATGGTGCCTCTGTTAGGGGCATCCTTCTTCTCTGACGAGAAGATTGTTTCGCACACTGACACTAAGACCCTCGGGTCTTTTGTTGAAACGCTAGTCATTGAATTTGACCAAGCAAAGTTCAAGGAATCTATTCATCGCAGTGCTAATTCTGGGTCTAAAATGACCCTGCGTGTGAAAAGGTCATCTTCATCGAAGATAGTTTGAGCTTAGCTAGAAGCCAAATGAACTTCACCATGAGTGAAGGAATTTTGACTCTCACCTTGAACGAATATTAAAATGTCACCACATCTAATCTCGGGCCTCGGTCTTTTTTGACTCCTTTAGGAATTCGATTTAAAGAATTTCATGACTCTCACTATGTTTCCCTAATAGAAGCCAAGAATGGGGGTAGACCCTCATCTAAACTCCCTTGAAGGAATAAAATCATCATGGATGACCCCGCTAGACAAACATTTTGCCAACGTCACCATAAGCAACATTCATGCTCCAAAACCAAAACCAGCAAAGTTAGCATTAATATTGATCTGAGAGAATTCATATCTCTGAAGAGAGCTCGCCAATATCAGCATTGTGTGACCCTCAGAGAGGTGAACTCGGCAGTTCAAAAGAATTGCCAATGCATAGCCACTTCTGAAAAGGAGTCAGTCTTCAACCATCTTAGTCAGGGTCTTGAGCTTTCAGTGGTTCAGACTAAATGATGACGACATGCCCAAAGACAAACATTTACTGTCAATATGATAAGTGTGACTTCCAAGGATAAGGGAGAGAGCATAGATAGTTCACCAGATCCAATATATACTCCGTTGGTATTGGATCCATATTGCCAGAAGCTAAAGGTGTCTATTGCAACACCAGATTAAGGTGAAGAGCAGCAATTCCTTTTGAATACTCTTCCTTACAAGCACAGACACCATAGTCCTCATCTCAAGTGTATCAGCCTACTTCTAGCAATGTCAATTCTGACATAGAGTTGAACTCAACCCTTTGTTCAAGTTAAGAATGACAATGGGTAGTGGATGTGACAGATCAAGAATATATTCTTGCTCAAATGGCAATTCAGAAGAAAGATTCAGACGATTAGATCGAACATCTGGAAAGAATGATTGAACAGCTCTTATTGAATCTCCATCTTCAACCAAGTTCTTCTAAAGGGAAAATACCAATCGGTGAAGATCCTCCAAAAGAAGATCAAGAACACCAAGATGAAGCAAATTCTAAACATGCAAGATCCGAAATGACGCTACCTTCAAAACCAAATAAGCAAGTGAAAGCCTTGGAAGATACACAGAGATAGCTTAGAATTCTTTGTCAATGAACTGAGCTCAAGAAGGTTGGAATCATCCACCCTTATTACGTTGAGTGAGACAGGGTTCCCTATGAAGTTCAAGCTACCAACGCTTCATATGTTTGATGGCAAAGGTTTCCTAAACTAACATATCTACTACTTCCATCAACAAACCGAAAATGTAGTGAGTAATGATGTCATTAAGCACGTCTTTTCATTAGTACCCTTTAGGGTGTAGCCTTTGATTGGTTTCAAAATTTGCTCGAGGGTTCAATCAGATCCTAGGCAGATTTAGAATCAAAGTTTCTCTCACAATTCCATAAGGAGCAATCTGATGTCACCATGGCCAAACTCCTTTTCGAGAAACAAAGTGGGAATGAGACAGTCGGGGAATACATTGAAAGATACCACAGCTAGACATTGTGATGTGGAGATATGTCTCTTTCGATGCTGCTTCAAACTTGGTGGCATTATTTCATGGCACGAATTGAAGCTCACATGGGCGCTGTCACTGCCCATAATTGGAAATATTTGATGGAACAAGCTAAGATAGTTGAGAAGTCATCAGAGCATTCAACAAATTCGAACCTCACATCAATTTCAAGGGAAACAAAAGCAAACAAGGGTAAACATCACAATCAAAAGCCAAAGTGACTTTTGCAGTTGGAGTCCGGAACCCAATAACAACTAGCAAAGAGAACAAAGGAAGAACTTCTAGTGCAATTACTTGTTCAAGGATGAACATACAGTCACCATTTTTTATGTCCTCAACATAGAGAATCGTCTGAAGCTTCCAGAAGCTATACGCATGAAGAAGTTGGAAAGACTAATTACCCCAACTACTGTCTCTATCACAGAATGTTGGGACACCTGATGAAGAACTGCTACACCCTTAATGATAAGATCCAAACATTCATCGAATTAGGAATTCTTAAGCTCAAACCCGAGCAAAAGAAAGTCACCGCCAATATGCTGATCCTCTAATTTGGCTCCATGCTAAAAATTCAAGTCTAAGACAGCGTTGTCCCCATTCCTACTGCAAGATTGGAGGTGGTTAACTATGACCACCAAAACCAGCAAAACTAAGGCCTGATTCTTCTTACCATGGCAAGAGGAATGATAATGTGGGTACATCCGACCTTCTTCGTGATGAAGATTGGACTCTTTAGAAGTCCAAAAATAAGCAAAGGATGAAGACTTGCAATGCCATCACCTCGATCATTGAAGAAGAATTTACGCACATCACTTCACTCACTAACTCAGAAGGAGAGAAAGTGGCCATGACATGGACAAGATCCGGAAAATATTACTTAAGGGACTACAATCAGCGAGGAACATCCAAACAACCTGAACCAAACAAACAAAAAGAGTCCCGGTTTAATAAAGCCTTACAGCATCCTCCACGTGACCCTATGGCCCCATTCAAATATAATATCATAGTATAATTGGCCAACATTCCAACTCGTATCACCTTATTCAGACTAATGTGTTTGTCTAAGGATACGAGAGAGGCTTTGAAAGAAGCCCTGAATGGCAGTGAGGCGAAGGACCCTATCAATGCTATCAATGCTAAAAGCAGATGTCATACATCACCTTCACCTTAGAGGACATGCTGTTAAGGATCAACATCACAACCAGCCCCTTTACTACACTGGGTATATAGGGTCATCAGGGGTCGAGAGGATTCACATTGATCTAGGCTCCACGCTAAGCATAATTCCGCGAAGACTCTTGAGCTTTTTGGGAATTCCCCTTCACAAGCTCTCAAAGACATCTTCAATCACACTCGGCTTCAACTCCAGCAATAACCGATCTCTTGGAATGATTTGACTTAAGTGTCAGATCGAAAACTTGAGGATGAAAGTGAATTTCTATGTCATCGACGTCGAGACACCTTGCAACCTTTCTACTTGGACAACCTTGGATCCAGTCCAACAAGCTCCTCCCTTCAACACTTCATTAGTGTATCAAATACATTAATGAACATGGAGTTCAACAGAGAGTTAATGTTAAAAAGCATTCTTTTAAGTAGGTAAAGAATTACTTCACCGAATCTCTCTTATATGATGAAAGCCAGACAATTAAGATTGTCCTTCCTAATGATGAAGATAGCGGTAATGATGCAAATGTTGAGCTATATCCTATTGATGATTCAATCAGGGAGATAGATCCACTTGTAATTACCTTAGGAATTTCGAAGGATGAACTTCCTCTCCCTGTCATGGACGCCATGGTCGATAATATGTGCGGGTTTGAGAGGATGTCATATATAGATGGGTTCTCTAGATAAAACCAAATCAAAATGCATCTAGATGATAAAAAAACACACAGCCTTCAGAACACCTTTAGGAGTATTCTGTATACAGTAATGCCCTTTAGTCTGAAGAATGTTAGAGCTACTTATCAATGTGTTATGAACACGATCTTTCATGAGCATTTATACAAGATAGTGAAGTGTTACGTTGATGCCCTCGCAATCAAAAATCATCACAAATAGGATTAGTTGGTGATCTAAGAATAGTGTTCAAAATTATGCGGAAACACCAACTCAAAATGAATCCAACCAAATCCTTCCTGGAGGTATCATCAGGCAAATTCCTAGGGTTTATTGTAATATCCACAGGAATACATGTCGACCCTGAAAAAGTAAAAGCCATCCAAGAGACGCCACCTCTGAGGAAATCTTAAAGAGCTCAAAGGTCTACAAGGACAATTAGCCTACATCCGAAGGTTTATCATCAATTTGTCTGAGAAATGTCAACTATTTAAAAGACTCATGAAGAAAGTTGTTTCGTTTGTCTAGGACAATAATTGCCAAGAAGGTTTCAACGAGATCAAGGGTTATCTTACAAAGCTACCAGTTTTACCGCACCAATATTTAGTAAACCATTCCCGATCTATGTTAGGGAAATGGACCATTTCCTTAGAGAACTTCTCACCCAGAAGAATGACAATGGTCACAAGCAAACCATTTACTATCACAGTCTAGTAAACCAGTTGAGAAGGAATTTTTAGCATTGGTCTTCGAGATTCAGAAGATGCGACACTAGCTCACCGGTCAATCCATTCACGTCATTTCAAGAGTCAATCCTTTATGAATACTCATGACAAAACCTGGGTCACCAAATTCTAGGTTAGCAAAATGGGCGATACTACTCTCGCAATACGACATGACATTCAAGTTACAGAAATCAGTAAATGATCAAGCAATAGCCGATTTCCTAGTGGAGCACCTTATTTCCAAGTCTTTTAAACTCTATGAAGATATCCCGGAAGAAGTCTTTGAGTCGAGTGCTGTCTCAGACCATACAATATGGAAACTCCACATTGACGGTGTGTCATGATATAACCATAAGGAAACAATTATTGCAAGAGTGGGGGTAGTGTTGATTGACTCCCACGAGCATGTCCTCCCTCGGGCCTACTTAATGATCTAGCCATGCTCCAACAATATAGCCAAGTATAATACCCTTGTAATGGGCCTACAACTTGCTCAAGACATGGGCATCAAATATCTTGAAGTCTATGGTGATTCTAAATCGATCGTGAGTCAGATCAAAGGAGAATATGAGGTCTGCCATAACGACCTCATACCTTACCATAAAGCGGCAATAGTGCTTCCTTAATCTTTCAAAGGTTTCTACATCAGTTATATAACTCACCTCTAGGACACCCATGCAGTTGCTTTGACATCCTTTGTAGGTACACTCACCCTGCCACCTAAATCTACTAGGTGTATCATGATGACTAGCCATCAATTATGCTCCCTGGAGCATATTCTTAAAGCTAACAAAGTGCATGTCACGTCAACTCGCTTCAAAAGCAATGGTTGGCAATTCTCGATCATTGACTACGTCTTGTACATGATACTACCTGATAGTCCAAAGAAAGTAGCCTCTATTCAAAGAAGAGATCGACGCTTCTTCTATAATTCTGCCATACAGACTTTGTACTAACGATCTGTCAATGGTATTTTGCTCCGATGCTTATCACCAAATGAAGCTTGAGAAGCGCTAAAGCAAGATCATAACGGTGCATGTGGAGCTCATCAACCAGGTCTCAAACTTTGAGACCGACTTCGTTGTCTAGGCTACTACTGGCCGGCAATGATCGTAGATGTGGTAGCATATGCTAAATAATGTCATGTGTGTCAAATCCATGCTAACTTCATCAACCTCCAGAAGAATTACATCCAATAGTCACCTCTTGGCAATTTGAAGCTTGGAGTATGGACATCATTGGGCCAATTAGCCTGTTGTCCATTAAAGGCTATCGATTCATCCTGGCCATCATAGATTACTTCTCCAAATGGACCGAAGCTATTCCCCTTAGAGAAGTCAAGACATCTCAAGTGATCAAATTCTTAAAACATCACATGATCTACCGATTTGGCATTCCTAGATGAATCATTTACGAAAACGGTCCGCAATTCATTAGTCGACCGTTCTTCAAATTCTACAACAAGTTTAGAATTTAGATGTGGCTTCTATGCTATATAACCCAGCCGCTAATGGTCTAGATAAAGCTTTCAACAAAAACATCATCCAATTTTTGAAGGAGTTCATCTCCTCCAACAAACAAGATTAGGATGACAAACTTAGAGGGTGTTTATGGGCTTACCGAATAACAGTCTGCATTCCCACTGGCTCCATGTCATTCTCCTTGGTCTACGGATGTAAAGTCGTGATCCCTCTAGAAATCCAGGTACCATTATTGAGAATCACAATCACTGAGAAGATGATAACTGAAGAACATCATCAAAAGCGCCTCCAAGAACTTGAAGCGCTAGATGAGCTAAGACGTCAAGCTTAGCAAATAATCGAGATCTACCAGCCACGGATTTTGAGAGCCTTCAACAAGAGAATCAGAGAACGATCCTTCAAAGAATGTGGCTTAGTCTTAGTCGTTCGTTAACCCAAGGTCATGACGCATGAGACTAAAGGTAAATTCCAACCCAAATAAGAAGATCCATTTATTGTAGAGACAGTTTACTCAAATACAGCATATTACCTAATTGACCAACATGGCAATAGGCTCATGGTTCCAATCAACGGGATATTTCTTAAGAAATAATATCCATGATTTCAGCCATTACTATCACCCAGAGAGATCCTGGTCATGTTTAAGTTTCTACCTCTGACCAGAAATGTTGATCTTCTTGATCCAAAATCCCTAACAAGTCATCAAATAAACACCACACCTCTGCTTGAATCTAGATACATCATCACTTTCATGTTAACATTACACCTATGAACAGTGTCAACACTAGAAATATCTTTATCACTATCATGTTAACATTACACCTCTGAACAGTGCTAACTTGATCAAATTGTCATACTAACATTACACCTCTGAACGATTTTTCATTTGAAATGATCTAACTGGTTAGCATTACACCTCTGTCAAACCATTTCATCGATCGGTTAACATTACACCTCTATCAATCTATCTTAGCAAATTTGACTGGTTAACATTACACCTTTATCAATTCGCTCTTATCAAAAATCGATTAGTTAATATTACACTTTTATTGATTTTCTACCGTTAAGTTAACATTACACTTATAAATGGTAATCGTCCCTTGGACTCTTTTGAACCGATCTGTTAACACTATACCTCTGTCGCTCACTCCCTTTAGCATGTTAACATTACACCTCTGTCAAAATTCCTTAGTACTGTTATGTTAACACTACACCTCAAACCTGATATGTTAACATTACACCTCTATCAGTTTGAATCGTCAATATGTTAACATTACATCTCTATCGATCTCACCAACCTCCAATTGGATTATGAGGTCAAACTATTTTCTAACCTCCGATTGGTATATAAGTTTAAACTGCTCCCTACACTTCGATGAGTATATGAGTATAAAGTGTTTTTTTATGCTCAATGTTTTAAGAGCTTAAACTGTGTAGATTCTAATAGATACATGAGTATAAATTGTTTCCCATGCTCCAACGCCTCAAGAGCCTAAACTGTGGACACCAAGAATCTCCCTAGCTTGATCTAGATGATGGAATACTCCAGTTACATATGAGTATAAATTATGGTTAAACATTCGGCTAAGCTCCGATACCTACGCCAACATCTGGCTATGCTCCAATAGTTACGCCAAGATCTAGCTATGCTTTAATAGCTACACCAACATTCGGACACGCTCTAGTAGCTTTGCTCCACATATGGGTTACAAACAAAGAATTGGGTAGAATCTCAACAACAAGCACTTCAAATTACAACCTAGCATTCGACCAAGATGAGTCAAACGATGAAAAGCCATGCTCAAGTACATTTCTAGCAGCCAAGTAATCAAATGGAGATATTTCAGCCTAAGAAAGATGACCAAAACTATGTTCAACAGTACACCTCTAGCAATTACCCAAAGTATTTCATTCCCTGTTACAAGTTTTAATATAGGATCACAAAATTTTTTTGGAGGGGGGGTTGTAGACGGTTAAAATATACTCTATTGGAAAATATACTCTATTGGACCAATGCTGAGTCAAAGTTCAGGAAGTAAACACACATGGACTAAACACTTCAGATGGGCTCAAGCATCAGCATATGGTAGGCTACAACAAAGTTCACTTGGATCACATGCGAACATAATTACATTTGAGCCAAAGAGGACCTGAGTTTGAGTCAATCCTCAAGTCAGACTCTAGGCTAAGTCAAAAGGCGTCCTCAAGTTTGCTAACACAATAAAAGTCAGATTCTGAGTTAAATCTGAACTTATCAGTAAAGCTTGCCTAAGACATAGCGAAACTTGACCAATGTATAATGAAGCTCGCTATCAGAACCAAGTCAAAGTGAAGCTTATAGTGATGCTCACCCAAAATGAACTTCGCCCAAATAGTCCACGTGGGACACATAGCAAAGTTCGCCAAGGCCATAACGAAGTTCGCCAAAACCGAAGCCGCGGTGAAGCTCACCAAAGATGTAGCAAAGCTCACCCAAGCAACAGTGAGCTTCGCCCAGTAGCCCATGTGGGCCGTGTCATCCATTCTGGTGAAGTTCGCTCGTGGCTATTATTGGCGAACCTTGCCCATAGCCATTATTGACGAACCACGCCTATGGCCATTATTAGCAAACCTCGCCAAGCAACTCATATCGACTCAACTCGACCAAGTCAGACATAAGTCAACACCCGCAATACGCCTCAGATCAAGTCGAAAGACGTCATCAATCGGTCAAGCCTAGAGTTGAATTCTATGTCAATTTTGAACTCATAAGCAAAGTTCACTAACTAATGAACTCCACCCATGTAGACCAAGTCACCCACTTCTGAAGAAGGTGACCCTCGCCTGCACTCACAGTGACCTTCGCCCATGTCTTTAATGAACTTTGCCAGGCCCGCAAAGTTCTCGTAATAGCCGTTTAAGAGCTATTTTCAGGGGATAACCGCTCCACACTATCTCCTACTTTTATGGTCACTTAATCCACAATTAAGGGAGTCATTAATTTTCTCTTTTAGCCTATAAAAGGAGAGGAGGTCATCCATTCATAAGAGAGGTCGGGAACAAGAAGGTCCAAAAGCCTTAACTAAAAACCCACACGCATCGCACATGCAATCTTATTGAGAGATATTGCTAAGAGAATACTAAGCTAGCTCCCAAGCAATTTAATTCTCATTAATAGTAAAAGACACATTGTCTTAATCGGTGTGACAATTAAGTATAAGATTGATGCTCCACCAGCACACAGAAAAGAATCCTAAGAAATATAAATTTTTTTTATTTCATTGTTAATCTTTTATTGTAATCTATGTCAATTACAATATCAAAAGAACCTGAAACAATGATGACCAAAACTGAGCCTTTTTTAGCATCAGGTTTCGTAAGATCTTATCAATTTTTATTCTTGACTGTTGAGAGTGTGTATTATAGTTTCTATTTGGTTGTATATTTTTGACATTATTTTGGTCCATGCAATGTTATTATTTCAACTCTAAGGTTTGAAGTTTTTCATTTTATTGGATTTGAACATCAATTATCAATTTGCTCTTTCATGTTTAGGTCCCCTATTTCTAATTTTTGGTGTTGAGTGTTTGAGTTGGGTGTTATCTTGTTAATTAGATAACTTATACAAATATTTATTCTTGGTTATATGAGTTGGATGTTATCATTGAGCATCAGGTTTTATAATTTGTTATCATAATTTGTTCCATTAAGCAGTTACAATGTAGAGTGTATAAAGATTGGATTTTTTTGCTTCTTCTGAAGTTTTGTTATTTGATGCATTTGTAGTTTACTTATTTATTTTATTAACAGGGAGTGCATCTCACTATCTTGTAGTTATCCTATGAGTTTTCTTTTGATTGGTTTTACCATGAAAATTGGATTTTAATGAGAGGGGTTTGATGGGTTTTTGAAGATGTGCAATCTTGTGTCTCTTTTGAGGTTAATTTGACTGATTCTCTATTGCAATTCCTGCATGGCCTGTGTGAACCTAGGATTGAAAGCCGATGCCTTCCAAAGAAAAGGGTAGACTTGATAAGTGTTGATATCAGTTATCAAATAGGGAGTTATTTGAGAGCTTGCGAAGTGATTAGGGTCCTCTAACTCCTTTTGATGAGTAGTTTTTGGGCTCACTATTCTTCCCTGCACATGAAAGAACAAGTATGAGGGTGGAGTTGGGTTCTTCGGTTGTTCCACTGATAATCAAATTAGCATGTGACCTTGAGTGTGAAGTATAGAGTTAGTTCTTAATTACGTAAAAAGGCCAGAGAGAATTACCACATGCAGTGTCACTCCTTTTAAGTGGGTTTGAGGGGCAAGATGATAACTTGAGCTGAGTCTAATTAGGTAGCTGAGTCGACAAACATATGTATTGATTACTAAATGAGGTGAGTCACTTGATCATTTATTATGGGAATGACAGCAGGTGCATGGTGCTGACTAGGTCCGATGAGTCATAAAAACTATGGGGATCATAGTAATGATGATGTTGTTAGGGTAGTTAATGAGAGAGTAATTGGTTGGTGATGGGTTTGAGGTTGTCAAGTCCCGGTTCCAAAATGTAATAACTTGGAATGTGACTCGGCTAGCAATGCAACCATTCGGTCACATTCATGCCACTAGATCATCCTGTATATAGATATAAAGCCAAAACTACATGATAGAGCATATAACTAAGACAATAAAAGAAATATATAGATGAAAAAAATCTACAAAAGGACGTAATCCAACTACGAGTTCACAACTATCCACAAAGGGGAAGGGTAATAAAAAAATTTACATCATAGTCCAAAAAAAGTCACATATGACTCAAGAAAAGGTGTAAACCAAATAACTACCTAAACCAACTGAACTGAAGAACTGATTGACTAAAAGGTGATCACTACCGTCTGATTTGCTCCTCAAAATATTCTCGATCCTGCGAAGAAAGAACAGTTCCCGAGTCTGGGGTGCGCAAACCCCAGGGGAGTCAGAAAACTCTCAACAAACATGTAAAATAAAGGAATCGTGCGCGTGTAAGTGTATGTGGCAGGTATAAAGAAAAGATGAAATCTAAATTAAAGGTGATATAAGAAAATGCTAATTGTAGATATCAAACAAGGTCTACCACAAGGCACACAAGCACATTATTATTATTTTAGGTGTTATTTGAATTAGAGAAGAATATTTTCATATATATAAATCGGGTTCCCGTAAACCATCTGGGAACACTTATTCAAGTCAGGATTGACCCTTAGTTCTTATATATATAAATTTGGATATCAAAAATGCGTAGAGCCTGCTTATATACATGTTATATTCTCCATCAAATTCCCCTTTATAAACCTCATATTTATTCATTTATTTTAAGTGGTGGTGTATGAAATATTATTCACTAACCATAGAGATACCATGGAACGGCTTCCGTAAAATTTATAAAAAATAACCATAACCCAAAACATAACCAATCAAAATGGGTGCATCGTCTAGTCAATGATATAATAATAATAATAATAATCAAGAGAAACTCCTCACATTGGGATATTGATATCGAGGGTATAAACATGCTATGATAATACATTTATGAATCATATTTCTTGATGGAAGTCGTCTTCATGCACAATCAACCCTATTAAATGTACCTAGGTGATAAAACATAGCATCAAATGATCCGATAAGCATCAAGAGATGAAACAATATCATCATTCATCTTAACAAAAGGAAAATAAATAATTAGTATAATTTTTTAGTGTCAAAGCGGGCCAAACAGTTTTAATTTGACAGCATAAAAATCTGCATAACTAATTTTCAGTGAGCAAAAGGCCCAAACGGGTCTGAAATCTGATATTATATCCTAACTGGGTCAAACGGGTCTGTAATTTGAATCGCAAATCCGAAAGGGTCTGAAATCTAATATTGGATCCTAACTAGGTCAAACAGGTATGTATTTGAATCATAAATCCAAACGGGTCTGAAATCTGATATTGGATCCTAACTAGGTCAAACGGGTCTGTAATTTGATATTGGATCCTAACTGGGTCAAACGGGTATGTAATTTGATATTGGATCCTAATTGGGTCAAACTGATATGTAATTTGAGTTATAGATCCAAATGGGATTGGAATTTGGTAATGTGTCCGAACTGGGTCGGGTTCGCCTTCACAATAGACCCAAAGATAATTTTTTGTAAAATGAAAGCTTAGGGGATTCAAACCCGTGACTAAGGTTCTAGCAACCAAGTCATGTAACTAATAGGCCAACTACATCTATGTGAAATCAACTACAACTCAAGTACATATAACAGATAGTTTCTGATTACTTGACTAACCAAAAACAAATTAATTAGGAGTAGGGTTTTGAAAAAAATAACCTAAAAATACATAATTATACTAAACTTGGCCAAAAGGGATAATAATCATTTTATTTGAATTATGAAAAAAAATTAAAATAAAAAAGAAATTTTTTTCTTGTTAGAAAAATATCATTATCTAAAAGAAAAAATTACTTTCATAAAGAGTAAAGATTTTTCCTACATTACTATGATCAACAAAAAGTGATAAATCCAACTACAATCTCTTGCTCATGATTTTCTAGAAAGAAATCCTAGTAATTAGATAAGGTTATCATGAAAAATAAAATTGTTGAAAGATAAGAAATGTTCGCACAATGTGTCAAGATTTTTCTTACAGCATCGTAATCAAACATATATAAAAACTAACTACAATCTATTCCTCATGATTTTCTACGAAGAAATACAGATATTTCGATAAGGAGATCATGAAAATAAAAGAGTTAATGGATAAGAAAATGCTTGCCGAAAAATAAATTAGACATCTGAATTTAGAAATCCCTATCCTTTCCCTGTGCTTGAATACTCGATCCTCTGATTTTATTTTTCTCGCTTCTCTCTTTTTCCCCTCTCCGTTTGTTTTTTTTTCGGAAGTTACTGTGAAGAAAAGGTAGAGGAGATGGATAAGGATTTTTTAAGAGATACTGTTGTTAGATGATTGTAGATTTTCTAGGATGGGGTGTTTGTTTGTTAAACGTGTGATTTGGTATATCTTAGCCACATTCCAAAAAAGTTGGTATTACATCCTACCCACCTTAAAAAAAATTCGTCCTTGAAATTAAATCCAAGCACGTGAGGAACTAAATGTTACCGGTAATAAAGAGATATGGATAGCGTTGACAAATATCGTCCTCTCGTTCCCATGTTACCTCGCTAGGTCCACAGTGTGCCCATAATACCAATACTAGAGGGATAGTCCTATTCTTGAGGATCTTCTTCTATCTGTCCAAAATCTTCATTGGTCGCTCCTCATGTGATAAGTTCATCACAATCTGAAGCTCTGTGATATCTAGGACGTGGGTCTCATCTCGCTCATATCGTCGAAGATGTGATATGTGGAACACATCATTCACTCCCTCCAACAACGGAGGCAAAGCTAGCCGGTATGCCATCTCTCCTACTCTCTCCAATATATCAATAGGACCGATGAAATGTGGATTAAGCTTCCCGCAACTTCCAAACCTGATAACTCCTCTGATTGGGGATATCCTCAAGAAAACATACTCTCCAACCTGAAACAGTAGAGGTCTCCTCTTAGCATTAGCCCATCTCTTCTGCATATCTTGAGCCGACCTAAGGCACTCCTGTATTATCTTTATCTTGTCTACTATTTGCACTATCATCTCAGGACCTAGCAGACGCCGCTATCCCAAGTCATCCCTAAAATTACCCTAGAGGGAGGGGGGGTGAATAGGGTATATGCTAATCTAATCCGATATTAATGTCAATTTAAAACTTATTAACTTATATCCTAGCAAATATAAAATACAATAAGTTATATGAGCTAGGATATACAATATAGACAAAGGGCGATATAAACAAGAACAAGTATGTAAATAAGATAGTGTGCAAATAGACAATACAAACACATAATGTGATCATGGGGTTCGGTCCTTCAGACCTACGTTCGGTCCTTCAGACCTACGTCTTCGTTCCCCACTCCCGGGGAGAATCCACTATCTTAATGGATACTACACAATCGGTTTTTAACGCTCACTGATAAACGTTTACAACACTCATAATGTAATCACACAACACACCCTCTAAGTGTTGGCCTAGCCCGTGTTGCCTTCCTCAAGTGCTCAGATTTACAACCTCTCTCTAGGCTTTACTACTGACGTCACTCCTCTTGGAATCGATCACGTCTCTCACCACACACTCCTCTTGGTGTACTTGTGTATTATAAAGTGGACTCTCAACGGTAAGTACAAATAAAATAATTTGTTCTCCAATATAAATTGAGAACGAAATTAAGCTCACTTAATCACACACACAACCCAAATGTATTATATGTAAAAATACTCAAGCTCAAATATGGGTGTGTGTGAAACAATATGAACAATAACAAAAACTAAACTCAATATAAAATCTAGCTCAAATAAAATTGATAATCAACAAATAAATATATAAAAATAGAATTAAGTTTAGAGAAAACTTCTCTAAAATAATAAGAGTGAGAGAGAGAGAGATGGAATTGAAGCTCAAACATGAAAGAATCAATCTCCTCCTCTTGTGAAAGTTTCTTCACAAAACAAACTTGAAACCGCTTAAAACTCTTAAGCAAACTTAAACCCCTTTGTAAACTTGTTTTAAAATTTTCTTCATTAGTTCAGAAGTTAAAAGGTATAGGGTATATATAGGATCAAGAAACAAAGGCCGAAAAACCAAGAAAATATCACAAAATAATAAAATCTAGAAAACTAGTCGTTATACCAATAACTACTAGTTCGGTCGACTAGATGATAATGGTCGTCGACCGAAGGTTGTGCATCGGTCGATCGAATTCAAGTTGTCGGCCGACTGAAGCACCCTGAGAAAAAATCAGCTAAAAACTTGAGTTCTGGTCGGTCGACCGAAAGGTCATTGTCGGTCGACCGAAATACTCTGAGAAGAAAAATAAAAGAAACTCGTTCTGGTTGGTCGACCGACATGCCTTGTACGGTCGACCGAAAACTGATATATGATAAAATTGTTTGAAAAACTAAATTTAAATCATCTTTAAAAAATATCAAATAAATTTCAAAATTTGTAGAACTTAGGAAAATATTTATAAACATGAAAATGAAAATGTTACAAAAGAAAATTTTCAAATTGCATTTTTTATTTTTGAAAACTTGTCGCTTTTGTAAAAACTCAAAAATACGTGTTTGTATGAACACTTGATTTTGACATATAACTTAAACTAAGTTATAAAAACAATTTGAACTTATGGACTATATATAATATGTATACAAAGATTATTTTGTCCATAAGTCAATAATACAAAAATTACTTAAAAATACCCAAATTGTGATGAAAGTAAGAAATGTGTATGTGTATATAATTGAGCTTAAAAGTATTGAAACACAAAATACACATCCTATACTAATATACCATATACATTTCATATGAAGCTCGATCGAAGATCTTAACTTGACTTGTATATACTCCATTTACAATATAGCTCTTAAATCATTCAACCTAGGTTAATCAATAAAAACCAAACACTAGAAAACACGTTATAAATTGTTTGTTAAATAATCAAAATAAGATTAGAGAATTAGGCTCACCACATAAGTCCTAACAATCTTCCCTTTTTTGATGATGATAAACAATTTCTCAATATATTCATAAAGCCAATAAACTGACATATAAACCATAATATAATCAACATATACTCTCAGATTTCCCCCACTTTGGGAACATCAAAATGAGGAAAACAATAGAAAGAGAGTTAAAAGCTCCACCTACCTATAAGCATGGGTGAGTACGCAGAGAAATAGGGAAGGCTCCCCCTCTTTAAAGGCCTAAAAGAAACTCAAACATTTGAATATACATTTCCCACACAAGAGATATATATATGTATATGCATGAATAGCTATGTGAGCAAACATATAGAGCACCACCCGCATAATCATATGCATGAAAGTTGTTCAAGCTAAAGAGCAAAAATACCAAAATAATTTACAATGAGCTCATACATTATTTTCATCCCAAACCAAAACAATCCAAACCACATAGTTCAAACTTAAAAAAATTACAAGCCAAAATAAAAAACACATAGTCCAAATAAAATATGTATTCAATGATCTGATGTCCCTGGACCCGAAGGAGAAGGAGAGTGTTGCACCATCCTAAAAAGATCATCAAGCCTACTCTCAATACTTGCGAATCCTATATCTTGTCTACTTTCAAGCCTATCAATCCTCCTAAGAACCTCACCATGCCATCCCTGAGCTTTAGCACAAATTTCTTCCTGCCTTCGCTCGAAATCAGTCAAGCGCTCATACACTCCCTCTTCTAAACTATTAATACAATGAGCTGAATAATCAGGAATGCTAGAGGAGGGTGCACTAGATGAACGGGGACGAGCCCTAGAACTAGATGGGCGAGATGAAGATGCACCACCAGAAGGAGCAGTGGAGACCTGGGGATGAGACAGATGGGATTCTAAGAGCCTCATCTTGACAAGAGCTGTACGATCAAAAAATTCACTACTAGGTGCAACTCGGGGTTCATCTGAGAGGACGACTCCAAAGCGAGTGATGATTTTAGTGATAAGCCAAAAGGGAGGGACTTAGTGTGGGAGCCATACATGATATCGAAAAAGACTTGGCCCCCATTGACTTTGATATGGGCAAAGATAAAATAAACATCAGCCACCTTATTGGAAGAGAAGTGATCATAGCTTCCAGTCTTAGCGATTAAGTTATAAGCTATGATTCTGGCAATTAACTTTGTAGTGGGACTGATGAAACTGTTTGACATAGGATAGTCTTTATCAGGAATGAATATCAAGGAATTTACTAAAGGATCATCATGATAAACATCATGAAGAAGAATATCCCCAACAGGAATTTTAAGAATGTTAGCTAATTCTACAGATGAAAAAAAATATCACGATCCTTAGCATGGGTTCGGATAAGGGGGTACCATCATCAGTTTCCATGAGGGTTAGATTGACATAAAAAAGATAAACAAGTTCAGGATAATATGGTACTTTATTTTTGTGAGAAGTCCCACATTTTGAAAATATGTATGAATTTTATAGCAAGAGAGATCCTCAAAATTTACCAATCTGCCAGGAACAATTTTAAATTTATAGATATTATGATATTTTTCAAGTAATGTAACATTTCGAAAATATTTTTCATAGGGAACGGGTTCAGGAAAGCTACCCCTATTAACTCTAGCACGCTTTGGCACAGACATGATAACAAGGAGAGAAAAAAAAATCTAAGCACCCCTAGAACTAAAAAAATGATTATTAAACCCTAGATGAGATATAAAGATAATTAAAGAGAGAGAGAGAGAGAGAGAGAGAGAGAGAGAGAGAGAGAGAGAGA
>BQKN01000433.1:253377-265913 GCA_022839385.1 Asparagus kiusianus | reverse complement strand
GAGAGAGAGAGAGAGAGAGAGAGAGAGAGAGAGAGAGAGAGAGAGAGTTATATTGAGCAATGGATGAGGAAATGGACTTGGGAAGGAGCTCAGTAGTAGCAATCTTCCTCAAAAGCAGCTTGGAGTCGACTGGAAAACACTTGCGGTTGCCAGAACAAGAGAAAAAACACAGACTTAGGGTTTTGAACGGGAATGAGAGTTGGAGGAGATGGGTTTTGGGATTTTAGGAGATACATATGAAGAAAAATGAAGAGCTAAGATTGACTTGACATAACAATCAATGAACAGTAGCAAAACGGATCTAAACGGGTCGGGTCTGAGATCCAAATCAACCAAAAACAGAGAAATTGAAAGTTCAGGATCGCTTGCTGGCCGATCGATCGAACAGGAGTGGTCGATCGACTAAAATGCAGGGGTCGATCGACCGATACTAGTGGGACGGTCGACTGACATTAACCTGGAGCTCATAGCTTAAAACAAAACTTGATAAAACATCAATTTTTCTTTGTTATGATTCTTAGTAAGTAATAATTCAATCAAAACCTTTCAAACCAACACAAAATATTTTATTTATATAATATATAAAGTATATTCATAAATTAAAAGTTAATTTAAACACAATTCTTCATTTAAAACACTTGAAAACAAAAATCAAACAAAAAATCCACGAAATAAACAAAATTAATTTTGTTTTGGCATCCAAATATTTTTTATTCCAAAATACTTAGGGACATGACCCCTATCATTTAAGCTCAATGTCCTAGAATTATGATCCCATTTGCGTGCATTTTGTGCACGAACATAGTCAAAATAAAAATTGTGCAAATGACCTTTTCGATTGCAATATGTGCAATGAAAGGGTTAAATTGATTTGCGTTGACCATGTGGTATTGTACGGGAATCATTTGCAAAAGTAGATGGTTCTTTGAAATTATTTTGCAAATGAGAAACTCTTTTTAAGTCAAAACAAAATTTGGTTAAATGACCAAAATGACCATAATAATCACATTTATACACATAAGTATGCTTATGATGAACTTTATGTGCATGTGTAAGTGTATGTTGTAATGAAACACGATGGACTACACAAGTGTCAAAAGTATTGGATTTTTAGGATCTTTGTGCATTATAACAAAATTTAGCAAGATGGCCTTTACGGTCGCAAATAGATCATTTATAAATTTTATTATACATATGTGCATAGTGAGTTAGTTTCTTGGAAGAATTTACATGGGACTTTGCACACAAGTTCATAAGCTTTTTATTATTTACAATGCATATTTTAAGGGTTAAATCTAAAGATGACATGCGGTCCTTAACATAGTTCAACTTATTTTCTTCCACAAAAGCATTGTTACTAGTAGTAGAATATATATAGGTGTTAACAAAAGAACTAACTCCATTTTTAATGTTTCAACTTCTAACATGGCATTATTTTTCTCATGAAACAAACTAGTATTTTCCAATTTTAATTTTTCATTGCTCTCTTTAAGATTTACATTTTCATTAGCAATGATATTAAATTTTGATACTAGTGTCTCATGATCGGATTTCAAATCAATATGCTTGCTTTTAAATCAATAAAGCTACATTGTAATTTTTTATAATCAAACATTAATAATTCATATCCATGTGCGAGTTCATCAATAGTAAGTTCGTCATTGTTATCGGACTCATATACCTCACTAGGGCTATCGCCTAGTGGCCGTGTATATGAATGAAGATGATGTTCCACATAAACTTGAAGAAGAATCATTCAAAGCTTATCAGATTGCCTCCAAGTTTCCTTGACGTGCTTCTATAAGTTTCTACAATATATAAGCACTATCAAAAGAATCAAGCTTATCAGATAAAGATGAATCAAAAGCATTATGTAAAAATTCTAACAATAGCTTGTTCATGGTAAATATTTTAGGATCATTTTTACTCCACTTGGAATTCTCTGAAGTGGGTACAATATAAGCATAATCAATTGTTTCTCACAAATCAAAGTGTCTAGATCTAACAAAAAGTTTAAATCTAACACATCATTGGGCATAGAAGAAATTATCTATTCGAGGAGCAATATTAATGACATAACCCAAGCTAGGTACACCGTGCATATCCATGGTATATTATGCAAGCAATATACAATAAATCTCAAAACTAGATTAGCAAGATATAAAATCTTGGATCTTTGACTCTAGGCGATTAAACCACAAATCAATAGCATCAAGCTCTGATACCAAATGAAATTAACCTAAAAGGGGGATGTGTTAGACCCTAGAGGGGGGTGATTAGGGTCTTATGCTAATCTAATCCGATTTTATGCCAATTAAAACTTATTAACAAGTTATCCTAGCAAGTATGAAATACAACAATATATATGAGCTAGGATAAGCAATATGAACAACAAGATATATCCTAACAAAGAGATATAGGCAATGTATATGCAAGGATATATAAACAACACAAGGGTAAATAATCTAAACTAGATAGTGGACAAACTAAATAGTGAGACAATGACAAAATAAGCAATGAGCACAAATAAGAATAAACGTCAAGGCACACACAAACACAATCAAATGATCACGGAGTTTGGACCTTCCGTCCTACGTCTCCACTCCTCACTCCCGGGAAGAAATCCACTATCATGACCGGGTTTTCTATGCTCACCCGAATAACGTTTACAACCACACTATGTTGGTTTTCAACGTTCACCAATCAATATTCACAATCACTCACAGTGTCGGTTTTTAACGTTCACCGATCAACGTCCACTCCTCACACTCGGTTTTCTAGCTAACCGAAAACCTTACAATCTCACAATTGTAAAAAATAATAAATTTGTTCTCTACAATAGATGAGAACACAATGAAAGCTCACACTCAATTATTACAACTTCCCACAACCCAAATTATACTATGAATGTAAATACAATAAGCTCAAAGGTTGTGTGTGTAAGCAATGAGAAAATCAAAACAACTAAATTCAATTAAAATCTAGCATATAAAAATTATGAACAAAATAATAAATAGCTAGAAATAGAGTTTAAGAATTCTTCTCTGAAAATCAAGTTGGAGAGGAGGATTAAAATGAAGTTCAAACACTGTAGATGATCTTCTCCACTTGTAAAACAATCTTCACAAACCAAACAGACTTTGAACCCAACTAAAACCCTTTTTAAAACTCTTTTAAACTTCTTTAAAACTATCCATTGGGTTACTGAGATACAAGGGGTTTGAGGGTTTATATAGGAAGAGAAAACAACAGCAAAAACCGCAAAAAAACAACAAAAATCCCAGAAAATCAGGAATATGATTCTGTACAAAAAGAGCCATTGGGCATACGGCGGTCGACCGTGAAAATCTCACGGTCGACCGCGAGCTACTTTCGAAGCTGAGAATTTTCCAGAGACTCTGGCGGTCGACCGTGGGAAAATTCGAGCTGACGATCGACCGTGGCGGTCGACCGTAAACTGATATATGAAATTTTCAGGTTAAAAAACAGTTTGCTGATTTTAAAACACTGTTTAAAAATATCAAATAAATTTAGAAAAATGTAAAACTTTGGGGAATGATTTTAGACATGATAATAAACATGCTACAAAGACTGGTTTGCAAAAAGGACTTCCCAAATATAAAATATCATCATTTTACAAAATAGTCCAAAACATGAAAAATGTGAACATATGAGTTTTGACATTTTAGCTTAACCATGTTTTGAAACATTACAAAATGATTTTATAACTTAAAAAAAGATATAAACTATTGTTATGAAGTCTATAAACAATGAATACAATATTTTCACAAATACAATAGAATATGAAACATATGAGTATGTATATGAATATATATTTGTTTCATATCTATGAAATTAAACCAAAACAACTTATCCACATAGAAAACAAACATGTATACATAATTTTTGGAATTTATTTGTAAAAACTTTGTTTGTGGATAAAACTAAAAACCAAGATGTATATGTATATATAACTATATATATATATCTATATATATATATATATATATATATATATATACCACATAGAAACCAATAGAAAGTGTGTGTGTATGATTGAGCTTAGAGTACTAACACACATAATATAAAAACCTAAACTAAATTACCCAAGCTTGATCTTGATCTTCATTGTAGCTCAACTTGGTAAACTTGGATGAAGCTTGTAATTGGATCTTTAACTTGATAGCAATGCTTCACTCTACTATTCCGCCAACCTCCATTGGATATTATCGTTGAAGCACAATCCATCTAACCTCCAACTCGTTGTTTGTCTAGAATAGATACAAAACACAAATACAAGACAAACAACATTAGTGGTAAATTGTTTATTAAATATCATTAAAACAAAGAGGCCAACAATCTCCCCCTTTTTGATGATGACAAACAATTTATAAAAAGGATATATGCATGAAAGGAAATGAATATATAAGTTACAATAACCATGCATATAAGCAAACAAGATAGATAAACTCACAATATTTCTCCCCATTTGACAACATCAGAAAGGGGGAAATCATAAAGAATGAAGAGAGCGAAAGCTCCTCCTACAAATAAGCACGGGTGAGTATGAAAAATATATATAGGGATTGCTCCCCCTATCAAAATGCCATATAGAATATATGAAATGAAGATTATGACAAACATATGTGAGCAAGCATAGATGGAAAATGCTAAACACTCCTCACATACGAAAAAGATAATGAGAACGCATATGAATATATCAATATGAAGAATATTGTCTTATCATAAAAATTATGTATAAAAATAGATTTATGAAATTAAGAGAAGAGAAACATGAGAATCATGCAAAAAGTTTTCAAATGAAAACAAATCAACCAAAAGAAATTATAAATCAAAGTTTAAATCCAAAAACGTAAGACCAAATCATCATTGATTCAAAAAAAATCATGTGAGGCAACCATATCTAGCTCTTGAGCTAGTAATAACCCATATAAACATTTAAGCATCCGGTAAACAAGATTTGGGAATAATCACCCAATAAACCCGGAGGGTATATAACTACAAACCTCTCATTTAAAATCAAAACTAATAGTCATGAAAACAAAATAATTAATCAAAGAAAAATTGTTTTCATATTCAAAGATTCCAAAACATAATTTTCAAAACCAAGAAAGAGAAAAAGAAAAACACTAAAATTCTTGGTTTAAAAATCAAATTTGTTTTGGTACCCAAGAATTCTTGATACCAAAAAGTTTAGGGACATGACCCCTATAATTAAGTTCAAAGCCCTAGGGTTATGAACCCTCTTGGGCATATGTGGTGCACGGGATCGGTCAGAGCAATAATCACTCAAATGACCCTTTCAATTGCAATATGTACAATGGAAAGGAAGCATTTGCTTATGTTGACCATTAAAAGGTGCACGTGGAACATTTGTAGATCAGTTCTCTCCCTAGATCTCTTCTAACATCGCCCTTAATCACACACGACCTACCATGAAATTGCGAGGATCAATCCTCATATATTTGTAGATCAGTTCTCTCCCTAGACTCCACTTGTTTCTTAAGTTTTTGGTATCGAGCATTGTCGAACTGGGTAGCCTTGATTCGGTCTACCAGGGTTGACTGTAAATGTAAACTCATTAACTGTCTCCATGCCCCAGGCAATAAAATCTCCATATTCATCCTCCAGAATGTAGCTAGCAACTCCTGTTGTCTGGTGAGTTTCATCACCACAGGCTTCCTGCTCAAATGATCTGGCACCACATTAACTCTTCCTAGGTGATATTGTAAATCAGGATCATAATCCACCATAATCTCTAACCACTTGCGCTGCCTCATATTGAGCTCCTTCTGAGTGAAGATAAACTTTAAACTTTTATGATATGTGTACACCTCCACTCTCTTCCCTAAAAGATGGTGTCATCATAGCTTCAATGTAAAAATTACCGCCACTAATTCTAGATCATGAACCGGGTAGTTCCTATCATGTGTCTTCAGCTGTCTAGATGCATAAGCTACTATCTTCCCATGTTGCATCAGAACACAAGCTAAACCCAAATCAGAAGCATTTGTGTGCACTACAAATCCTCCTGACTCATCTGGGATTGTTAAAACTGGTGTTGTCGTCAATTTCTGCTTCAACCCCTCAAATGCTGCTTGACAGTCTTGAGTCCACACAAACTTGACCTCCTTTCGAGTCATCCTAGTAAGTGGTCCTGCAGTCTTAGCGAAATTCTTTATAAATTTCCTATAGTATCCATCCCCAACAAACTTCATACTTCTGTCACAAATGTAGGCAGACCTAATATCAACACTGCATCAACCTTCTTAGGGTCTACAAAGATACCTGCTCCTGAAATTATATGCCCTAGGAAGGACACTTGCTCTAGCCAAAACTCAAACTTGTTCAATTTTCCATAGATCTTCTCCTTTCGCAGAATTTCCAACATCGTCCCTAGATGCTCTGCATGATCTTCCTTGGTCTTAGAGAAGGGTTAGTTTTCTTCAACTAATTAATTTCTCACTTGATCTTTAACAAAATCTAATTTGGCCGTAGTCTATCATATTAGATTTCTCTCTTCTATTTTTCCTTCCATATTTATGACAAAAAACTGGTATTATAATGCAAAGTTATGTTTAAAATAGATATTATTTTTCTTGTTTTTAGTCATATTGTATAAAATTATTCATAGCATGCATATGTTAATTCCTTTCTTATCATTATAAAGAGGAATAAAATTAACCGTCGATTATAAATTAAATTACATTTTTATTTATATTTTCACTGAAAAGATTTAGAACTAAGTCAGAGGATCTTTCTATATACTAACATTAACAATTTGATACCCCATTTACGAGAAAATATTCATTTAGAAATAAGTGTAATAAATTGTATTGATTTATATTCTTTTGTACATTGAAAAATTAAAATCTGAAAATTACACTATTATTTGTTTGTTTAAACATGTATATAAGCTCCAAATTAGGCTAAACTAAATTATCAATTTTAACTAAATCTAAAAAGTATACCATGTGCATTGCACGTGGGCAATTCACCTAGTAAACGTGAAACAAGGGAGGTGGGTGAAGTGGTTATGGATAGAGAAATAATAGGATAAGAATTAAAAAGAAAATGACAAATGCACCCTTGTTATTTTCTACCCGAAATTTTAATTTTTCATCCATTTAAAAATTATAAAAAATTTTATTTTCGGAGCACCAAAGCATAAATGTGCAATTTTGTGTATAGAGTTAGAGAAATATATTAAGTAATATGATGCCAAATTAATATAATTATCAAAACAGTAACGATAGGGACGTGCTAGATTATATTTTGCCAGTTTTATGTAAATTTTAATACATCATTACTAACGGTTTGCACTTTGAATAAATTTTAAAAAGAAATTTAAATTGAGATGTGTTAACTGCTGTGAAAAATATTTATTAAACTCACTTTAATTATTGCAATTCAAAACTTACTAACAAGCATCCACAAAATAAACTTCATTTATGGTAGGTCTCTTTAAGTCAAACACTTAGATGCCTGCAGTTACAATATACACATCAACAAGTTAACGCTAAATTAAGATCAGTAACCTTACTTACAAAAGAAATAAAATTGAGTTTCTTTTCTAGAAAAGTTCAAATCAGACCCTGAAATTTAAGTGAACAAGTTAAAAATCCTATAGAAGTAAATAAAAAATATTTTTTAGTGAATTAGTTAAAAATCCTATCTGTATGTAAATAAAAATTAAAATCATTAAAAAAAATGTAGATAGATCCTATCACCTATATTATTTTTGGGAAAATTCTTTAAGGACCCAAAATATGAGAACAATAGGAGGGACAAATGAGGTGTCCCCCTCCTATTGGATAATGAGTTGGTCATCATTAATGATGATCAACTCATTATCCAATAGGAGGGGGACACCTCACTTTGTCCCTCCTTTTGGTCCAATATTTTGGGTGCCTGTAACAAAACTCTTATTTTTAACTATAGTTGTATTTTCAGTCCAAACACATAATTGCCGTCATTAATAAAGGAGTCCTCGCCTTTTTCAGTCTTCTCAGTCTTCTCATTAAAGCTCACTCACGGCATGCGCGCATCACGTGCCTAGGGACACCAACTATTCACTTCCAGCTGCCGGTTGTGAGAACCCGAGCCCACCGCCCAATCCAGTCAGCTGCTCACGACGTCGGCGTGCCAACTCGACACATAGCGTGCAAACTGCCAAAGCGACCGGATACAGCCGGTGGCGGACCAACTCCAGTCCATATTCAATTCGCGCGACGTATAAAACCACTCCCATCGATCGATGCGAAACAAGAGGCGATTCGAGAGGTTAATTGCTGATAAAAAATAAAAATTAAAAATTAAAAAAAAAGAGCTCACTTTTCTGTCTCTTGATATTTTTTGCCCACGATTTTTTCCCATATTTTCGCTGGATTTCAAACGGTAAGCTCTCTGCCCTCATCTATATTTTGGCTATTATAAAATTTCGCTTGATCGACTTGTTGAAGATTGATGGGAGCTGCGATCTTTTGTGGATCACGCGAAATTTGTGGACTTGAATTAAGGATAAGGTCAATTGATTAGGGTTATATGATTTCTAGGTCTTCTATTGTTTTCTTGTGTTGATTTCATTTTGGATTTAGCTGTATAATTGGGTTATTGGGCAGCTAGGGTTTTAACAATTTGGGGGAAATAGTTCAATTTGAGATTTTGGTTGATTTAGAAGCATTGCATGTTGAAAAAAAAAACTGGAATTTCACCCTTGTACATTAAATTCGTAGCAGTTGTAAAGAACACAAAGGTTACTTATTTCTGACACTGGTATAGCTGTTTCTACTGCAATTGTGGATGAATTGGGCGTCTTTAAACTTATAGGAAGGTGATCTCACCTAGTTTCTTTGTTGGTAGCTCTTGTTTGGGCTAAGGAATCAAGGGTTTAGCGTGGGTGATTTTGGTACTTTTTTTTTGATGATTTGAACATATTTAGTCTCTCTAATTGGTGTGAGAATTTTTTTTTGATGTGAGAACATTTTTTATGCTTGAGGGGTTTTCTTTTATCTTTAACCTACATTCGAAAGAAACATATCTAAAGCTTCAAGAATAGATCTGGGTTTAAATTTCTCTGAATAGTTATTCTTAAAGCAGAGGGAAAAGGTTTTTAGATACCTCTTAAGTAGTTTCTTGTGTTAAAAGGGTAATTTCTTTGGAATAGGTCTTGCACTGGAGAGGTATTTGGATTCTAGCCGCCAGTTGGCGGCCGGCCCCTCAGGTAACCCGTCTAGGGTATCTGTAGGTGGAGGTCCTTCCAATTCGTCTGTGGCTTCTGGAATTTTCTTCCAGGGTGATGGTCAGAGCCCAGCCCAAGCTAGCTCCATGTCTGGTCCAGCTCGGTCCGGCATAGGCCATGTCAATGGAGAGATGAACCACGGGCCAATGAATAGCACAGCAAACTCCTCTGCCCCCAGCATTGGAGCCAGCTCTTTGGTCACCGATGCCAACTCAGCATTATCTGGCGGTGGGCAACAGCTGCAAAGGAGCTCGAGTATTAACAACGAGTCGTACATGCGCCTTCCTGCTTCTCCTATTTCCTTCTCGTCTAATAACATTTCAGGCTCTTCGATGATGGATGGCTCCTCCATTATCCAACAGAGTCCTCACCAAGAACAGCTAAAGCCAATAAAACAGGAGCCAGGAACAAGTTCAGTCTATGCCCAGAAAAAGCCAAGGCTGGATATGAGGCAAGAAGATGTTTTGCAACAGCAAGTTATGCATCAGCTGCTTCAGAGGCCAGAGTCTTTGCAACTGCAAGGGCATCAGAATCCTCAGCTGAATGCGATTATTCAACAGCAGAGGCTTGCACATCAGCGACAGCAGCAGCAACAGATTTTTCAGTCGATGCCACATATGCAGCGGGGTCCGTTGATGTCTCAGCATCTGAGGCCAAGCAATTTACAAGTGCAAGCTGTACCTCCTCCTGTGAGACGTGTTTCTGATAGCGGATTGTGTGCTAGGCGGCTTATGCAATATATGTATCACCAACGTCATCGACCACCTGTGAGTTTCTGATAGTTTTTGGATAAATTTCGTATATTTTTTTGCAAAACACATTTGGCTAAGTATGTTCCTTTTCCCTATAGGACAATTCTATATTGTACTGGAGGAAGTTTGTAGGAGAATATTTTGCTCCGAAAGCTAAGAAGAGATGGTGCTTATCATTGTATGAAAATGTTGGTAGCCAGGCCCTTGGCGCCTTTCCTCAAGCAGCTATGGTTAGTTTTTCGTTTTGTTTGCAGCCTTATCCGTTCTTATATGTTTGTACTTTTAACTCAGTGTTTCTATTCAAATTATTTTGTTTCTTCCACAAGTATTTTACTGCATACATGTAGACACCATGTTTGGTCACTTTTTGGCATGTGTTCATAATTGCCTTCTGATTTGTGATACTGTATTACTTCTTGTAGGATGCATGGCAATGTGATATTTGTGGTTCTAAATCTGGAAAGGGGTTTGGTAAGTACATTAATTCTTTGACTGAGATCTGTTGTTAATTTTCTTCACTACCACTCACCTGCTTTACATATTTTCCAGTTTTAAGTAGTTGTTGATATGCTTTCCTCTCTCTTGGATTCCCCCACCCCCACCACCCCCCCCCCCAAAAAAAAATAAATAAAAATAAAAATAAAAATAAAAATTTAGCTTTATGAATCAATTTAGTCAGTTAGCTCAAAGCTGTTCCTTTCACTGTGAGACCTGAGGCGGAATGAAGTTTTAGCCTAATCTTCAGGAGAAAGTTACCAAGGGGAAAAGAAAAAAATAAAAGAAAATAGAAATGGTGATGAACAAGAATTAAACTTAAAATTCTGCTTTTTAGGTCTTAAGCACCTTTTCTGACTGCTAAAACATGCTGCAGAGGCTTCTTGAACCCTACCAACATCACCATATAGTCCATTCATATAGTCCATTAATTGTTCAGGTGGTTTGGTTCTAAATCATGAATGCTTTTCCTGCTAGTGTAGCTGCGGGCAAGCAAGTTATATGCTGCCACATTGTTGACAGGAGGGCGATATCAACTGCTAGCAATGAGATCTCGCTCTAGTATTATTGGTCAAGACCTGGCTTGTTGGTGGCAGAGTTCATCTTCAGACCTGGCTTGTTGAGTTGACAAATTTGAATCCTCCATATACGAACTCAGTGGGAAGATGTCAGAGTGTTCCAACACAAATCTATAACTTTCCTAATGACTAATCCAAAGAAACTTAAGGAATGCAAATGCATATTAATACTAAAGATCAGCAGAAGATAAATTATAAATAATAAAAATTAATGATCTACAATTTCACTTACCTGTAAGCAATCCTTAGTTCCACGAACTTTGGTTGAACATAGTAGAACCGAGAACTTAACATTTTTGATATCTGACATCACAATTGTTGGCTTTTTTGGCTAACAAAAGCAAATTGAGCAAGATAACCACAAAGATATAAATAGAATGGAGATGCTCAACTTAAAAAATGTTCGCAATGTGAATTGTTAATTCTTGGTGCATGCCTCATTGAGAAAATAAGTGATAAGAAATATCTTTTCAGTGAATTTGCCTTGATATAAAAATAGGAACACTCAACGGATGAAATATTAGCAAAATTTTTCTACCAGTAATTTTTGTTACTAACTCACCATGTTTGGAGAAAATTTATGAAACGGGAAGAGATTTTGACTACGACTCTTCATCTTCTTCCCGAATTGAAGAAAGGATACAAGAGGAGCTTCCGACTACCTACCCTTTTAAGTTTGTTGAACTACATATTAAATGCAAGGAGATTGATATAATTTGAGAGTGATAGAGAGAGTCCTTTTAAAGTTAAAAACTATCACTTCAACATATGAAGGACTCACTCTGCAAGAGGAACCTACAGTTTTGGTGAGGCATTCACATGCTGAAGTTGTAACTTTGACTTTGGAAGGGTTTTCTCCATCTACCTTGAAATAGTCTTACCTTGTTCTTGCATCTAATGTGCAATTCAACAAGTCAAAAGGGGTAAGTAATTGGAGGCTCTCTTGCCGGCTTTCTTCATTGTGAGGGCGACATAAACTGTTGTAGCCTGAAACTCTTCTTTTACAGAATAATTTCTCTAAGTGTAGTGAATTAGCAGTGAAATACTTCAATGGTAGAAAATTTGGCTGTTCTCTTTAGATTATAGAAAATTGACTGAAAAGATAGTTCCTTATTACTTATGTTCTTCATGAGGTAAGCATCCAGAATTAGGAACTTGACATTGTGATACTTTTCAAGATGCTGAACAGCTTCATTCCATTCATCTCTTTGTGCCTTGTGGTTATGCTGCTCAAATTTTGCTTTGGTCAGCGGTTGAATGCCTGTAATTGTGATCCAAGGAATACCAAGAAAGCTGCATTCTAATAGTTTTACTAAAGTTTATAGAAACAAGGATTGTTCAAATGGGAAAGTTAAAAGTATTCAAGATTAGATTCGTTGATGTGGCATTCTTTGCATTTCATAATGAATTATATATATATATATATATATATATATATATATATATATA
>BQKN01000433.1:225084-238377 GCA_022839385.1 Asparagus kiusianus | reverse complement strand
TTCAACTTATGACGTAATTGTGTAATGGAATATCACATGCAATACTAATTTCCGAAAAGGTAGGGTACTTGAATGACCTTTACTGACTAGAGAAGCTAATTAATTAGTTCGCGCAAACATAAGGTAATATTTTACTGTGGATTAGCTGATTCAATCATGTGTTTTGTTTCCCTTATTTTACCTTGAATGCTCTGTGATATTTTAGGTGACATTCCTTTTTAACATTTTCTAAAGATTATAGCAACTGTTCTAGAAAATAATGACCAACAATGGTCAATGGAAAAATTGATGGAAGGAGGACGGTCCTTCATTCCAATAATAGAGAGAAATCAAGGTCATCTCCATCACGCGGGACCATTCACGATTTAATGGGTCTATTTTTTTTTTCCAAACAAGTCCTAATTTAAGTTTTAATATTAGAGAATAAAATAACTTAAATTCATTTGTAAAATAATCAAGCTAAACAGAAACTTCTACGAATCATTTCTATTAAAGTTTACAAATAATTTGAACATATATCTCTTACAATCCATCTACGCTCTTACTATTTGGGCTTTAACCACTACAAGAAATATCTATATTCTTGGAACTCAAACAAGCAAGCTCGATTTATACTAATGAATTATTTAGAAATATTAAAGATCTAGATAGAATTTACATTTTTCTAGCCCTGAGTCCAATGGATTTATTACTTCGATCGGGAACCTTTTCTAGTTGAACGGTTAGATTTTGTTCGGATCATCCAATCTGTCGTCGAAGCTAAACATTTGCCATTCTACCAACTTCATATTAAAATTGTACTCATCAATAGTCGAAGTCAAAGAGGTATGCATGATTCAACCATCGGGTTATGAGATTAGGAGGAAACTCACGAACTATGTGTCTTAAAACACGGTGCGTATATGTTTAACTAAGAATTTAACAAATTTTTTAAGAGTTAAACTAAATAGCATGTGGGTGTCACATGAAAAATTTCGGGGGAAAAGTCTCGTGCTGCATCACTAAGGGTATCAAATTTCAATTTTTAAAGACTTTAGAGTATTTAAATGCAAGTTTTAAATACTTTAGGGTATTTAAGTGCAATCTTTAAATATTTAGGCTGTTTAAGTGAGTTTTAAAAACTTTTGGTTATATAAACGCTGCAAAAAACAAGTGAAAAACCTTAGCATATATATAAGTGCTGCAAAAAAAAAAGTGATTGTATATATCAGTGAAAAGCAGGAGAAGCTACACGCATGGTACTTAAAGTGAAATTATAAATAGGACAGAGGCTAAATCACGCTTTCCATTTTCAGATGAAAATAGACCGGTCCGGTTTATTCAGACCGATCACCGAAATCTCCCAAATCCCGCCACTCAGAATTCAAGAAACCTCTGCCAGGGTTCTTGAAACACTAACCCCCATCAAAACCCTAACCGTACTCCATGGCCAGTGAAGACGACAGCGTCGCCCCCTCTGCCTCCGGCGACTACGAGCCCTTCAACGTCGGCGGAGGCGGCGGCGACGGGCGCGGGGATTTCACCTTCAAGGCGCCAACGAGCCACTACTTTGACGTCGAGGGCTACGCCGTCTACAGGGGCCGCACGATGATTTCTCGCCTCCTTTTCATCGCCCAGAGATGCAGTGACCCAGAATCGCAGATGGACGCGCTTCGACTCGCGTATATGAAGATCAAGAGGACGGAGGATACGCAGCTCCATCGTCGTGTCGTCAACATGATCAACGGGCGTCTTGGGCCAGAGTATGGGCTCGATCAGGCGTGGATTGATGACGTGGATCGAAGAATGGCGCACGGAAAGGATGAGCTCCAGAAAGACGTCAGTGATGCTCAGGTATATTTGCGAATTTCTCCTTTTGTTGAGATTGGTAGCTTTCTTTTGTTAATATAATCTTATGGTTATGTTCTTTGGTTGAAAACAAAGATTTTTGCTGGTTGTTACATATAAGGATTCTGGGATTTCCTGTGGGTGTTCTTGATAACAAAGGGCTCTTTGTGATATTAGATTCCCAACTAAACTATATATATAGGAGACCCTCACATCGATCTCCACAATTCTAAGTTAGACTCTTAACTTGTAATTACTCAAATGTTACTATTACTGTTAGTACAATTTTTTTGGACAGTAATACCCTTGATGAAGAAAAGGGAAAGGGCTTGGGGTTCGGGAAACCAAAAGAAAAGATGGATAAATTGGGGAAGATGATAGATGGGAGAGCGATTGGTAACGACGAGAAAAGAATAGAGGGGGGAAACCTAATGGAGAAGGGTATCAAGATGGTCAAAAGAGTTAACCATATTATGGTAACCTTTTTTTACATTTACAAAGGTTAGGTTAGGGACCTTTCGTTCCTTTTAAATCGACAATGGATTTTGAGCTTTAGAATTCATGCATAGAAGAATGCTTAGAAAGGTTTTTATAAAGATTAATTCTCATGTAAATGAGCAGTAACTAACATTAGTACAATTTTAGATTTTTAAAATACAAACTTCAGGGTCCACATATCTAATAGAATAATTGATTCATTTTTATTCTAAACATTTATTTTAACAGTAGCTTGTTTTAAATTCTTGTATTGAGGCTGATGGTTGAAACTTGCAAGTTTAGTCACTAACCCGACAATGGAGACTTTTGTTTATCTATATAATGTTTCGTTAGAAACTGTTGGAAGCTTTGTCATGAAAATGCAATTTTGCCTTTGTGAATAGTCCCACATTGGAAAATGAGATGAATAGTGAAGGGTATATAATGGTTCTCTCCTTATTGGGCTTTGAATAGTGTTTTGGGTTTTGTGGGCTTTGCATTTCTACCACACATGCGCACGTACGCCACGCCCGCACACGCACACCATTTTGCTTCTCAAGCTTTTATTTTTGCACGTTTTACACGTTCTGTAACGGATGCATGCGGGTAACGGAAATAAAACTTGTGCGTAACGGTCCCTTGGATTCAGCGGGGGTTACACCTCTCATCACCTATAAAAGAAGGCTTGGAGCTCATTCAGAAGTACACTAACGAAGAGGAAAACTTCTAAACTCTCTTCTTTCTCTACTCTCATACCTCCAATATATTTCGGCTACATATTTTCTATTCTTTGGGCAACCGTTTTCGTCTGAGCATAAGCTCTGTGACTCACGCCCGAGTATAGAGGCCGGCCGATTCCGGGGGTTTTACCGCTAGGGGAGAGAGGACAAATTGCGCCAGGGCGATAGGCGGGTCCTTAATTTTCTAGGGTAGTGATATCACGACTACTCCCGATCAGGCCTGAATTTTCTAAACTCTTGAATTTGTTTTATATTTTATATCCCTGTTTTGACAGCAATCTAGAAGATTAAGCAAATTCTTTGCTGTTTATTTTAATTTAAAAAAATAATACTATTCATCGGGATTACTGTTCACCCGAATTTTATATGTTATAATTACTTGTTGTATTAGTTAATTGTTTTAAGTTGTTGCTTCTAAATTAGTTATAAAAAAAATTATTTCTTTGCTGCTTCTATACTTAATTTCTGCATCTGTCATTTTTCATAGTAAAGAAACAAAAAATCTTTAAGTGAACCGGTTCAAGTTTTCTTGGATTAGTTGGTGTCTAAGGCAAGGTTTAAGGGTTGCGTAAAGCGCTCTGCAAGAAATGAGGTACTTAATAGATATTTGATCAACCTCTAGTACTATCCTTACCTGGCCAAACTACCCGAGTAAAACTTTAATCTTTTTACTTTTAGAGTTTTTGGTTAAGAGCAGGTTTAATTAAGTTTCTGGTCTAGTAGTATTGACAAAATCCTTTATTTGATCAGATTACATCTACCTAGACTAGTAAACTTGAATTGGACTTATGGCAATTCCTGATCATTCAAAAAGTGTCAAACTTGAGAAGTTCACCAGTGTTAACTATAAACGGTGGGCTAATAAGTTGAAATACTGGCTCACTACCTTAGGTCTTTTATCTGCTATTGACACTTCTGAGTCATCTACTAGTGGTTCTCAACCTTTGACTCCTGATCCTTCTCAACCTGCTCCTTCCACTTCTGGTTCTGGTGCTAGCTCCTTTTCTAGCTCTATGAAACCAGAAGAAATCAACTATCATTGTTGTCATAGGATTCTTAGTACACTTGCGGACAACCTTTATGACATATATTATGAGTTCAAAAGTGCAAAAGACCTATGGAATGCTCTTGAAGCAGAATATGGCTATGATGATGCCGGAATTCTGCGTTTCATCTCCTCCTCTTTCAATAAGTTCACGATGGTTGATGACAAGCCCATTAATGAACAAATTCATGAATTCCTAGATTTCCTCCATCATCTCCAATCAAAAGGAAACACTTTTACTGACGACTATAAAGTTTCCTGTTTAATTGATAAACTTCCTCCCTCCTGGTTAAGATTTGCTGGAGATCTCCGACACAAGCAAGGAGATCTAACCTTAACTGAAGCCCTCAAGGCTATTCGTATTGAAGCCCAGCACAGGCAAAATTCCAACACCAAGAATGAAACAAAAGCTAAAGTAAACTTGGTAGAGGATAAGCTTAAATCTAAGAATTTCAAACCCAAAGGGAAGAAATTCAAGAAAAATCAACAATCTTTCAATAAATCTTTCAACAAATCCTCCTTCAAATCAAATTCCAATTCTTCCAGCCATAAGCCTGATGAGAAGTTCTGCTTTGTCTATGGTAGAACCAACCACATGGCTCATAACTGTTTCTTTCGGAAGAAGGAACCGGCCAAACCTGCCCCTAAAGGAAATGGATCCAACAAAGTTAATATGATTGAAATGAATCCAACCTCCTTCAGGTTAGCCTCTTCATCTTATATTGTAAATTCTTTAACTTCTTTCACTGATTGGTATTTGGATTCCGGAGCAAATATCCACGTCTGTAATGACCGTTCTTGGTTTTCAAATTATCAGGAATCACGTGGAGGAAGTATAAGCTTAGAAGATGACTCCACTAAATCAATAATAGGAAGTGGAAGTATAGAGCTCACCATAACTTCTGGGAAATCTCTTCATCTGCAAGGTGTTTATCATGTTCCTTCTCTCCGTCACAATCTGATTAGTGAATCTCTTCTTCTTAGAGCTGGTTATAGGATGGTAAAAGAATCCAATAAATTTGTGATTACAAAGAGTAATGTTTTCATAGGAAAATGTTTTATCTGTAATGGCCTTTTCAAACTCAATGTAATCAATTCCAGTTCTAATGAAATTTCTAAGTCTTCTGTTATTCAAATTGTTGAGTCTTGTGATGTTTGACATGGACGACTTGGACATGTCAATTTCCAAACCTTGCATAGAATGAGTAAATTAAACCTCATTCCTAAATCTTCTTATGATTCCTCATCTAAGTGTGAAATCTGTGTTCAAGGGAAACACACTAAAAAACCCTTCAAGTCTATAACTAGAAACACCGAACTCCTCGAATTAATTCATAGTGATGTGTGTGACTCAAACCGAGTTCTCACCCGAGGGGGTAGGAGATATTTTGTGACTTTTATAGACGATCACTCCAGATATTGTTACACCTATCTTCTCAAAACTAAAGATGAAGTCTTAGATAGGTTTAAGATGTATAAAGCTGAATCTGAGAATCAACTTGACAGGAAGATCAAGATTCTAAGATCTGATCGGGGGGGGGGGCGCATAAACCTCAAATCATATGACAGAATATTGCCAAGAACACGGTATTATTCATGAGGTTACTGCTCCCTATACACCACAGTCTAACGGGGTAGCTGAACAAAAGAATAGAACCCTAATGGACATGGTGAACTGTATGTTACTTAGTTCAGGAGCACCTAAAAATCTCTGGGGTGAAGCTCTTCTTTCTGCTTGCTTCATTCTCAATAGAATTCCCCAGAAAAATTTTGATACAACTCCTTATAAATATTGGAAGGGGAGATCTCCTAATTTGAATTTCTTCCGGGTTTGGGGTTGCTTGGTTAAAGTAGCTATTCCCTAACCTAAGAAGAGAAAAATTGGTTCTAAGACTGTAGATGCTGCTTTTATTGGATATGCACTAGATAGCAATGTTAACAGATTTCTAGTCATCAAATCTGAAATTAGTGACATATCTAACAATACCATCATTGAAGCAAGAGATGCAGTCTACTTTGAAAACATCTTTCCTTTCAAATCTAAAATCTCAGAAAATCCCAGATCATCCATTCCTTCTGATCTACCATCTTCCAGTTCGTCTCAACCTCTTGATTTTGAACCTCGAAGAAGCAATAGAGGAAGAATCGAAAAGGATTTTGGAGAAGACTTCCTTACCTTTCTTGTTGAAGGTGATCCAAGTTCAATGGATTCACCTGAATCTCCTTTCTGGAAAGAAATCATTGATAATGAAATTAAATCTATCATGGAAAACCATACTTGGATACTCACTGACTTACCTCCGGGTTATAAACCTATTGACTGTAAGTGGATATTCAAAAAGAAACTCAGAGCTGATGGTTCCATAGATAAATTTAAAGCTAGATTAGTAGCTAAAGGCTTTACTCAACAAAAGGGTATTGATTATTTTGATACCTATTCTCCTGTAGCCCGAATCTCAACTATCCGAGTATTATTAGCCTTTGCTGCTATCCATAAGCTAATCATACATCAGATGGATGTCAAGACTGCTTTCCTGAATGGTGATTTAGATGAAGAGATCTATATGCACCAACCTAAAGGCCTCATTGCCAAGGGTCAGGAAAACAAAGTCTGTAAGCTTGTTAAATCTTTGTATGGTCTTAAACAAGCTCCTAAACAATGGCACCAGAAATTTGACAACGTCATTGCACAATATGGCTTCACTGTGAATGAACACGATAAATGTGTCTATTCTAAAGTGATAAACAATGACTATGTCATTCTCTGTCTATATGTTGATGATATACTTATCTTTGGAACAACACTTGAATTAATTTCAAAGGTTAAGGATTATCTTTCCAAAAACTTTGATATGAAAGACTTAGGTCTTGCAGACATGATACTTGGAATGAAAATCTCTAGAGACACTAGAGGAATATCTTTGAGTCTTTCCCATAGCATTGATAAAATGCTAATCAAATTCAACTTTCATAACTCTAAACCTGTTTCCACACCTTATGATTCTTCTATATCCTTGAAGAAGAATGAAGGTGAACCTGTCTCACAGCTGAAATATTCTCAGATGATTGGATCTCTTCTTTACATATCCAACCGAACCAGACCTGATATAGCTTATGCTGTAGGGAGACTGAGTCGGTATACTAGCAACCCTAGCAAAGATCATTGGATTGCCTTAGAAAGAGTATTCAAATATCTGAAAGGCACAATTGACTATTGCTTGACTTACACTGGTTATCCTGATGCTATAGAAGGGTATAGTGATGCCAACTGGGTCACAGATTCTAACAGTGTAAAGTCTACATCTGGATATGTATTTATTTTTAGTGGTGCTGCTGTATCTTGGAAATCATGTAAGCAAACAATAATTGCCAGGAGCACCATGGAATCTGAGCTGATTGCTCTTGATACTACTTGCACAGAAGCCGAATGGTTAAAAGATCTTCTCTCTGAACTTCCTTTGGTCCCTAAACCCTCTCCTTCTATTTTCATTCACTCTGATTCTAGATCTACCATAGAGCTTCTAAAGCAAGTACATATAAATAAAAAACATAACAGACATATTCAAATAAGATATAAGTCTGTACAACGCCTATTAGGCAAAGTTGTTATCTTGGACTTTGTAAAGTCTGAGAAAAATCTTGCTGACCCTTTGACTAAGGGATTATCTAGGAGTGTGGTTCTGGATTCATCGAGGGAGATGGGGTTAAGCCCATAAATGAGGTCACTGACAGCGGCAACCCAACCCTTATTTGGAGACGTAGTCCCAATGTCGGTTCAATATGGTAGAAACAAGCTGGACAAGTGACTCTCGTGTGGAGCATCGACCTAGATATATTTATATATCATTATGTAGCATTTGCTACTACCCCTTCTCTATGATGACGATGCTCTTATGATACAGCTGGCTAGGCTGAGTTTTACTCTTAATAAGTCCAACGCGTGTATTGTGGGGGGTATTAAATAAACAGCTGTAGTACCCTTTGAGGACTTACCTACGTGAGAGGAACCGTGATGGCCGCGGTTGGGGGGGGGCAGGGCTGACCCCTAGAAACTCTCATGAGTCGGTTTTTTGTGAGCATGGCCTTTAACACTCAACCCGCTTAGCTCAATAGATGAAAACATATTGTGTGCGTTTTTATCAATACCTGATCCAAGGGGCCTAATTAAAGGCCTAGTCCATTATGTCCCTCAGGTGGCGATGAACTTACTAAGGAAAGGTTCAAAGCCGAAAGCTACCTTTCCCGAATTCACGATACGAAAGGTTGCCCAACCTATATTTATTTTGTGATTTATTTTTTGATTTATTATTTTCAGTCAATATTGCCTTTTGGGGGGGGGGGACTGTTGGAAGCTTTGTCATGAAAAGGCAATTTTGCCTTTGTGAATAGTCCCACATTGGAAAATGAGATGAATAGTAAAGGGTATATAATGGTTCTCTCCTTATTGGGCTTTGAATAGTGTTTTGGGTTTTGTGGGCTTTGCATTTCTACCACACACGCGCGCGCGCACGCACGCCTTGCCCGCACGCACGCACGCCACGGCACACCGCACACGCACACCATTTTGCTTCTCAAGCTTTTATTTTTGCACGTTTTACACGTTCTGTAACGGATGCATGCGGGTAACGGAAGCAAAATTTGTGCGTAACGGTCCCTTGGATTCAGCGGGGGTTACACCTCTCATCACCTATAAAAGAAGGCTTGGAGCTCATTCAGAAGTACACCAACGAAGAGGAAAACTTCTAAACTCTCTTCTTTCTCTACTCTCATACCTCCAATATATTTCGGCTACATATTTTCTATTCTTTGGGCAACCGTTTTCGTCTGAGCATAAGCTCTGTGACTCACGTCCGAGTGCAGAGACCGGCCGATTCCGAGGGTTTTTACCGCTAGGGGAGAGAAGACAAATTGCGCCAGGGCGATATGCGAGTCCTTAATCTTCTAGGACAGTGATATCACGACTGCTCCCGATCAGGCCTGAATTTTCTAAACAACATATTTCAAACATGATATTCTTCTCTGTACACAATCTTCTAATATGTCCTACTGGATTTGGTTTATAATGCTTGTGACTTACATGTCCCATGACCCCCCCCCCCCCCCCCCCAACCCCCACTCCCCACTCCCACCCCACCCCACAAAAAAACCCCTCTCTCCCCCACTTCAACTGTTGATTGTTAAAGTGAAAGGCTAAATCATTATTGTGCAGTATCGGCTCTATGAAGAAGGCATCAGAAGGGAACTTGCAGATTTTGGATATTTTTACTATTCCCATGGTCACCTTGCGGATGCTTTTGAGAAATAAGTCCAGAGTTGAGGATGATACAATTCAGATGTACCTGAGGGTAATCCTTGTGAGCATCGAGCTCGGCCAATTCTCGTATGTTTCACATTATGCTGATAAAGCGATGAAAGCATCATGCTCATTGAGTCCTCTCACAGTTGGAAAATTACCGTGTGCATCAGGATTAGCTTATTTGCATGGAAAGGAGTATAAGCTTGCTGCTTGCAAGGTGCAGTCCCATTTGTATATGATTTGCAACCTTTAAATAGTTCTAAATCTACCAATTTGTTGCAGCCAAATAATTTCCATATATAGTCTTCCATCTGTTGTATTTCTAGCCACATTCTTTTTTTAGGTAGATTTTATTGTACTATTGACTCTGCAAAAAAAGTCCGCTTGTATAATATCTTATTGATTCGGAATGTTAAATTATTTAAAAAATTTCAAGTTAATTCTCAATTTTCTTTTTAGGTATGATTTTTGTTGTTCGAATGATTGCAATAATATAATCCCCTAGATTTCATTTGGGATGAGAATCCTTTGGATTGCACATATTTCCTCTTGATGATAATTTTGAGGATTATCATCCAAAAAGCTTCTTTAGATCCCATATAAACTCTACCAGGAGGCATTAGTTTTATCTTTTTCAAAGAAAGGTCTGTAGACAATAGGGACTGCAAAAAGGTTTCTATTGAACATGATTATCGATTTTATGTCTGCTTGTGTGATAATAATTTACTTTACATAATTCATACAATTGATTTCTTTATTGCTTTACTGATTTATTTATTCTTATTATGTTGACTGATACCTTCTCCCATTACATAATTGATAATTATGCAATTTGTAATTCCTTTTGTTTTTAGTTACACTGTATCTTTTATCATAATAATCTTGTTGTATGTGATATATGTTCCGTACTTTTTAATGATTCATGTATTACGCATATGTATTTCTTTTAAGATAATTGTCACCTTTTGTGTCTCATGTGTACTAAATATTAACATATTTTATGATTATGATACTGTTGTATATATTATAACATGAATTTTTCATACACTACTAAGTATTCTTCTATGTATTAATTTTGAATTGCTTGATATCACCTTATATTAGTATACGAATATTTATTTTATATTGTTATATGTCTATTGCCGCGTCTTTTGATAAATACTTTGTAATTTATTTTTCTATGTGTGTCTGGCTATATTGATATTATGAACTGATTGGGAGATTATAATTTTATCCTTTGACATGCATATATTATTTAATTAATGTTATGTTATTTTAATGATTGAAGTAATTTCCCATCTAACTTTATAAAAAATTGATTCATGTGTGTTATGATATTGTTATTATGGTCTGCTATATGTATGCTAGATCTCAGTTGTCACATCTTATATTTTGTGTCGTTATTGTTTTACATTCTCCTCTGCTTATGGATATCGTTCCATATCTGTTCTTGGGTTTATTTAATTCCGAGGACGAAATTTGTTTTAAGGGGGGTAGAATGTAATGACCATGAATTTTTAATACTAGTTTAAATAATTTTTCTAGTATTTTAAAACATTAAATTATTATTATCAAAAGGATATTTATATTTTCTCAATTTTCAAGAATTTTCTACAATTTAAAAATCTAATTTTATATTTATTTAATGATTTTAATAATTATAAATTAACTTGATACAATAAAAACTTTTAGATTAAATATTTGTTATATTATTGTTATGGTTACGTATTAATTGTAAATATTTTCTCTAATTATTCTATTTTTTCTTAATTTTTCTTAATTATGTTTTAATTATAAACCCAAACCCTAACCTACAAATACCTTACCCTCTCTCCTCTCTCTCACGTACCCTCAACCCAGCCGTTACCCCCTTCTCTCTTTTCCTCTCTCTCTCTCTCCTTACGTTCTTCACCGCACCACCTCAGCCGCCAATCAGTGCCGCTCACCTTCGAACCAGCAGCGACGCCCATCCCCGACGAGCTCCAAGCTTCGTCCAAGCCCCACTCGCCTCCAACAGCCACCAATGTCAGCCTTCATCACCGCCTCAGATCCACCCACGCTAGCGGCGCTGCGTCCATATCTGCCACCAAGCCCATATCCGATGCCACCGCCCCACCTCAGGTCCGTCATCGCCCGCCTCTGCTCCGACAACCCCTTCCCCGCTCCGCCTCCTCTTCCCTGAGCTCCCCAAAGCCTGCACAGCCCCCTCTCCTCTCGACTGTCATCGCCGCCCCTTAAACCACCTCCACCCTCACCGCTGCAGCCTCCGCCGACGCCTGAGATCAGACCCGCGCCGCTGACGTAGCACACGGCCACTTGTCGCCACCCCCTCAACCATCAGATTCATCACCGTCATCTCCTCTCTCTGCCGTCTCACGACACCAACGCTCGTCGCGAACTCGCACGTCAACATCGATACGTTCGATAGAAACTCGCATGCAAGATCCATGTTCTTGTTATTATTCCATATAATTTTAGATAAATTATTTATGCGCAATATCCCATTTCTATGATTTTTTTCATTCATTTTAATTCTTAGTTTTGTCGTAAATTAATTATGCGCAAGATCTCTCTTGCTCATTGACTCATCATTTCAATATTTAGATCTGTTATGAGTTATATGCATAGATTAGACTGCGATTTAATTATGCTGTAGTATGAATATTGTGATATTATGTGTGGATTTATTGTTGAATGGTATTAAAGAATTTTAAAGGAATTTATTTTGTAAAAAGGCTTAGTTTTGAATTATTATGATAATAAATTTATTTTGTAAAAAGGCTTAGTTTTGAATTATTATGATAATAAATATTTTAAAAGAAATTATTTTGGAAAAAGATTATTTTCTAAATTATATAGATGTTGTTTATGATTTATAATTCTTAGATTTAATTATGTGATATGCCATGATTTTATTGCATAGAATTAGCTGCATTTATTGTTCCTTGTTGTATTTGAGAACCATTAGTAGTTCATCACTTAGTGGCTTTGCGGATCATGGACAAGACTTAGTGACATGTGTGTGCATTGACTAAATTTAGGAGGTGGATCAGAGATCTAGTGTAAATTATGTTTGTTGACTTAAAAAAGCGAAAAGAGTTAGGATGGGGAAGTCTTGGTTCATGTGATCAGATGTGACTATTGATGTATCTTACAGGCTCACTCTGGTAAATCGTTTCGTACTGGCGTTAGTCTGTTAGGCTAGTGAATCGTTTCGTACGTGGTCAGTGAAATCGTTTTGTCACCCGAGTTTTACTTGAGTTCAGACCAGGCTGAAATTGGATTGTGTGTAGTCCTCTCACCGAATCGTTTCGCGGGTTTGGATGCATGTAGAGGATTTATGAACAGTCAGTTATCCGAAAATATGAACGTTGACTCTATGTGAGATATGTACCTGTGATCTGTTATAGGATGGCTAGTTACATGACCTTGTCACTTGAATGATTATGGCTAGCTGCATGATCTCGTTACCCGATTGATTTTAGATTCTTCTGATTATTATATTCTAGTGGTGGATTGCATTTAGATTATTAGAATTTCAGTGTTCAATCATTTCTATTCTTCCTTTTGGGATCTTGTCGTGTGCCATGCATACTGATGTACTCCTGTTCTCTCGGGTTGTATGTTAGATTTAGAGGACGGACAGGTTCAGCAGGAGCCAAAGTATTCTCAGCAGGAGTGCTTTGCAGACAAAGCAGAAGAAAAAGCCAAAGCTTAGTTATTTCCTTTAGTTGTTCGATGGTCATTGTTTATCTTTGTAGCACCTTTCTATTTCCGCCTGATCGATGTATTATATATTTTTCTAGTAGTTCATTCAGATAGTTTTGTATAAGGGTATGTTGACCTGACTATTATGTCCGGATGGTATTTTAGTTGTGATATGTATTATTTGATTCTGAGTTGTTTAT
>BQKN01000433.1:197769-210084 GCA_022839385.1 Asparagus kiusianus | reverse complement strand
GATTAATTTGCTCACTAGTGCTAATGATCTTCCATTTTATCCTCATATGGTACATCTATTTTATGCAAACCTTCGAGTTGATTCTACAAATCCAAGAACCCATTTCATTCATTCCAAAGTTAAGGATCATCGCATCATGTTTTGTGCAGACGAATTGTCTGAAGTTCTTGGTCTTCCACATAGAGACACTCTTTTGAATGATGTTATTTATGATGATCCGACTAAAGAAGCCCTCTTGACCCTTCCTAGCAAACATCTCCCATTAGTTGTAAAAAAATGCTTCTCATTTGGCTAAAATAATTGACCGTATCATTTGCTACAACATTATTCCCAAAACTAGTACCTATGCTACTATTCCCAAGAACTTACCCGTGTCATTTATGCCATTTGTCGGGAATGTGGATGTCAAGTGGGTGTTTTCATCAAAAGTTACTTTTTCTATTGCTGTTAAACCTGTTACACCGTTTATCGATTACAAGTTTAAACTGAAAGAAAAGTTGATCTTTTTATAAGAAATGCATATGACTAGTATTTGATCTTTCACGTATCCGAAAATAAGAAGATAAAACCTATTACGCAGAACGATTGTGTAAGAGTATTACAATAGTATCATTATTACATGTATCCGAAATAGGGAGATAATAAATCTTATTACTACAGAGCGATTGAGTAAGAGCATTATAAGAGTATCGCTATAGCACAAAATGATGCTCACGTAGATATTTGATCAGTTGTAAGTTTTATTTTCATGATAGATTACCCGCGAGTAGGATATTTCCTTATTATAAGAGTATCGCTATAGCACAAGATGATGCACACATAGATATTTGATCAGTTGTAAGTTTTACTTCCATGATAGATTACCCGCGAGTAGGGTATTTCCTTTGAGATTTTGGCACACCCGTTATGGACGATAGTTATATTCGCTTTGGTTTGGTTGACATCCTCTTATATTAGAGCAGGCTACTCGGATGTAATTCGAGATGATGTATTTATTCTTTATGTTGGAGATTTGAGTATGTTTCCTTAACTATTTGTTTTTCATAGAGAGCTATATGAATGATTTGATATATGTAAGTACTGACTCTATTTTCTTATATATTCCTATCCCTTCCCCTGGGGAGAGATAGTGATGATCTCCCTAGCGCTTTGACGCTCGTTTCTCATCTTTCAGGCAGCGAGTTTGGCGCACGGAGAGTCGCAGGTTGATGAGACTTCTTAGTTTTCCAAATAGCTACTTATTATACTATGTAGTTATTGCATAACTCTACATGTTGTTGATTATTTTTAGACTCTAGATTGGTATTTTAGTTTAGAGTTGAGAGCTTTTGTGAGATTTGTTCATTTGACTCATTATATTTAAGATCCAGTTTATACTCAGAGATATTTCTATTTTATTTCAGTTGGGCTCGTTATTGATATTTCTTATGCTTCTTCTGTATATATCCAGTGTTGCCTATTGCTATTTTTGCCTGTCTGTACCTTCACCTATTTATTGTTTCCACTGGAGAGATAGTGATTGTGATGGTGAAACATATCGTAGCATGATGATTTGTTCTTGGCAGTTTTGACAATCCGGGTTTCATCTGGGATTGCAACCTTGTGTGAACCCTGGGACGTCACAGTTGGTATCAGAGATCTAGTTCTAATATCCTTAGGATCATCCCTGTGTCATATTATGGAGTTAGGATAGAGTTTACTAGGGATCATGTATACAGTCCGCTAGGAATCTTAGTATGAGTGAGGACGTACTATATATGTATGCGGAAAAAGATAAAATTTTTTTAATGATCTATTTGCTTTGAATAATAAAGCATGATATGAGATATATGTGATATGATTTACTTATTGGTATATGTTATATCCTTCATGCTTGAGATCCTATTTACTGCGTAATAAGCTTTATTTTGGAATTATAGATGTCAGGAAGAGGTCGTGGACGCCGAGTTACTCGTGCTCAGGGAGTTGAGCAGGATGATAGGGAGCCTGAGCCACAGCAGGCTCCGCAGTACTTAGTGAATCTCATAGCGCCCTTGGAAACTCGTTTGGCAACTATTGAGGATCAATTAGCAGATCAGGTTCGATAGGGAACTCCCATTCAGGAGGAGATACCAGAGAGGACACCAGTAGTTACACCACCACCTCCAGTTGATGATGGAGTGGCTGAGCAGGAGGCTTGGCTTCGTTTGGTAGAGAGGTACCAGAAGTTGAAGGCTCCAGAGTTTCATGGTTCGACGGACTCCATTACGGCACACAAATAGAAGGAGGATGTAAGCAACATTCTGGACATGCTTAATGTGAATACTGTGCAGAAGCAAACGTTAGCAGCTTTCAGTCTCAAGGGCGACGCAGGAGGATCGTATCGACTTCGTTTCACCCCAGAGCAGAGGATGCGACATAAACATGTACTAAAAACGTTGTAAGTACGCAACCGTGTCAAGTTATAGTATGAAGATATTGATCCCACAAGGAAGGTGTTTTGTAGGAGAAAATATAAAATCAGTTCTTATGTTGTGTTCGTGATAAATAGGAGTGATGAGTGAATGTGATTGTGAAGAGATTAAGAAAGTGAAAATGATAGTATGTAAATAGGCATAAAATGTAAGTGAGAGTAAGTGTGACAATGAATGAATGATTTTCACAACGAGAGATGAATAAAATCAAGAATCAAAAAGAAAAATTCAAGAATAAAAAAAAATTCAAGAAGGTAAAGATGGCAGATTCAATTAAAGATATAGGTAATCTAAAATTGAATCCACTTCTTAGAAAATGGTGATTCCCTAGAGGGTTCTAGCCTAAAGGCGAATCAAAGAAAATAAAAATAAACAAAAAGAAAACTAAACCCAAGAGGGTTCTAGCCTCAAGGTGAATAGTATAAAAAATTAAAATCTAACTACAAAATAAATTACAAAATCTAAACTATAAAATAAATTATAAGAATTAAATACAAGAAAATAAATCTACTCTATAAGCATGAAATAAATCTAAGACAAGAGGGTTCTAGCTTCTTGGCTATTTAAACAAGAAAATAAAATCTAATTACAAGCATGAAAATAAATCCAAACTAATAAGCAATAAAAGCGAATTGAAATAAGAAAAACAAACCTTTAAATTAATCTCCGTCTCTATCTTCATCTTCATCATCCAACAAAGAGAAGAAAAGAAAAATTTAAAGTGGTGAAAAAATTCTTTTATTAATTATAACAAAAGGTTACAAATTTGGAAGACCTTCTCAATTAAGAGTAGCCCTCCTCTCCTAATGGAGTTATAAAAATTTCACACCCTTAACCCCTCACTCTCTATCCCTATTTATAGTAAACAATAATGAATGAGAGCCCTTGGATGAAGACTTAAGCCCTAAGGAATTATTTTTAGCCTTTGAGCTTTTGGGCTTGGATTCTTAGGCCTTTTGCTTGTTGATTTTCCATTGGGCTTCTTGATTTTCCTTTGAGCTTTGCTTCATTTCTTCATGATTCATGCTTCATTATTTTGGTTCTGGGCTTTTGCTTCATGGGCTTCTGGCTTGATTTTTAGATTGTTCATAATGCATACAAGAGGTAAGGTTTTGCTTCATGGGCTTTAGCGTTTTGGGCTTCATTAATTCATGGCTTGATTCTTTTACTTTGGGCTTTTGGATAAATTAGCAATTTAATTTTCCAATGGGCTTCTTGATTTCTCTTTTGCTTCATTTTTTTATTAAATCAAGGGCTTTTGATGAGAGATGAAATTTTTTAGAATTTATTCTTCATTAATCTGTAATTAAAGATAAAAATAATTATTAGTGGTATATTTATTCATAAAAAATAGATAATAAGGATATTGTTGTAAATATAAATACAATGAATGTGGACATTACTAGAAAAAGTCTCTTCACCTACTTATGACTTTTAGTATTCTCTTCCACACCTATATAATGTAATCCATGGAAGACAAAATGTATAGAGGAATGATGAAGATGAATAAAATGAGATGATCACTTTCTCCCTATCTCTTCTCTTGTCTATTTACATTTACATTTCATGTTAGATTCTTACTTATGATATGTGATGTATGTAGATATAACAACAAGATTACAACACTTTATCAGCACGAGTGGCTCTAGTCGGTTCGTGATCATCGATTCGTAGTAATAGATTTTTAGGTGTACATTTTCTGCAAGGTAATAATACATTCGACCTTTGTCTATTTACATAGTATCAAGCTTTCCATCGAATGATTATGATTATGTCCAGTATAATGTGCAATTCTTTGGTTTGTTTTTATGTGAATCATGTGATGATCATTCTTCTACTGTTATTTAGTTTCATCGTTTGTTCTTTTATTAAAACTTGCATGTACTATCTTATTGCAAAGCTCTTTTAATTGCAAGTGCGTGCATTTTCTTTACATTATCATTGTTACTCATTAACCTTTTCTCCCATCTAAGTGGGGGTTCCTGACAAATTTATTGATTTAAGAAGACACTGTAGAAAGATTGGAGTGACTGCCCAAATACTAGTTAGTCATAAGTCCCTGGCAAAAGAAACTAAAAACAAGAGAGGAACATGTATATCTAGAACATGTATACTGGTAACATTGTCTCGGCTTGTGTAGCAATAGTAATTCCATGTAGGCATGCCTATCTTTGACATTTAACTGGTCTGACGATAGTCATATCTGCTACTTTTGTATAAACTATTCTATTGTATATTGTAGTGCAGATGGCCTTATGTTTATGCTGATCATTTCCATGCCCATGCACCTTGGTTACGCTTGATGTTTGTCTTTCAATGTTCTCTTAGCTGGGAAATAGTTTTGACAATGGGATAAGTTTCAAGATTTGGTACGAGTTAATCATGCTTCTTATTGTCATAGGTCAGAGTATAGTAATATACGGGACTCAAACACATTACCATGTAAAAAAAAATTGTAACTCAAATGTGCACAAATATTCCTTTTACCTTTTTATTTATTATAGGAATAGAAGAAAATTTGAGAAATTTACTAAGTGGTTTGCCCTTTGCAAACAGCCCTAATGCAAGCTTGCATATAAACCATATAATATACATGCATATAAACCATTTATTATATGTTGATTTTATGCAGTCTGGTTTAATACAATTTGCAAATGCACACCTTCTGTTGATTGATCACTTGTCCTAGCTAGAACAGAGGCATGCACTGTAACTAATGATTTGTGACTCCTTTATTTATTCGCTTCTGTTTGTATGCACACCTTATATAGTACAATATTTTATTAATTTGGTGGTGTTTTGAATCTGGCAACCTTGAGTTTAGAAGAAAGGATAGCACAAACTGGTTATGCCTTTGTTTAATTTCTACTTGCTTGAGTTTGTGATGATTATTAATCGTCTGAGCACTTAAAATTTTGTGTGAATTTTAATATCAGACTAGTTTGCTAGAAGCAAACATTTGAAAGATAAGATTTATGAAAATTTTTAGAAAAATGAGCTTGATGATTTTGGTGATTATTTGTGATCTTATTAAAATGTGAATATTTTTATTTTCCCATGCACTAATCTTTCATCCCCATGATTAGTGCACTATGAATTATTACTTGGCATCGAACGTTCATTTTTTTTACTAGACACACCTGTAATTTTTTTATATCTCTTGATTCTTTAAGTATATTTGCCCAGAAGACAAACACTTTAAAATTTTCTAAAGACGTGAAAAATTAAATGCCTCAATGAAAAAGTATTCACTTTTCTGGCCTATCCCTGAAGGATCGATTTGATCTATGGAAGCCAATAATTTGATCGAAAAGTTCTTTTCCACATTCCACGCAAATAATATTGTACTCTAGCAGTAGTACATGACCAAGAATTGTACTTAGCATTCTGAATTGATATCTACATTAGTAGTCGCAGAGAAGCACAACCAATTGATGATTAGAAATTACAATGTCAGACTAGTTGGCTTATGAGTTGTGTTTATATCACATGCTATAATTCAGAAAATTACTTATACGCGTGGACAAGGGGAAGGCTATGGACATAGTAGGAGATCTTATCCTGTAGCCATTTTTGGATTTTAAACCCTCGACTGAATACAATTCAACAAGTAACCTTGTACTCTTACAATAGTACAACTAAAAATTATATTAAGCATTATGAACTAATCCTTGCATTAGTAGTTGTTAAAAATACAACCAGCTGTTGTGAGAAACAATAATGCAAGTTTAATTGGTTCACACGTAGTGCCTGAAGCACATGTCATAATTCAAACTAATATTCATATGCTTGGACGAGGGGGAGGAAATGAATCTTATCGAGGTGGTCAAGGTAAACTATTTGGATTATATACATTTGTTAAACAATTTTAATTTATCTTGATTTTGCTTTAAACTCTTGTGAACCTATGTGATTTTTATTCATATGTGTATATTATAGAATTTGTCTGACCTAAAATACACCATGTTGCGATGATTTTGAGATTTAGGGACCCAAATTCTTTTAAACTCTGGCATGAGCGATTGGGTCATCTTGGGCAAAATATGATTCGTCGGATTTTCTTAAATTAAATGGGGCATTCAAACCAAATCCGACCAACTACATATCACAATTTTCCCCCTTTATCTAATACGTGGTGAAGAATCGAAACATTTCCCATCTGCGTATTCTTTATTTGTAGTCTAAATTTCTATATCACCACCATAGCGTACTTTTATGGGACCTCGGTGAAGGTACATACATTATTTATAAAACTCCGTCAATAATTTAGTACCTATGGCCCATGTTAGGGGATCAATTTACAATTTGGTACGCTAACTGTATTTTTATTGAAGATCAATTCTCGACATTAGGGGGAGATTAGTGCCTAAAATACAAAATAATGTCAAGAAATTCCATTGGTGAAAAAGATCTTCAATATTTATATCCACGTACTAGTCAAACTGAACCAGAAGGTCACATGATAATCTGCTAAGAAAAGAGTGACTAAGCCCCATATTCATGTTGAGTATATCATTGATGATGCCAGAAGCATACTGTGCCAGAAGCATATGAAAAAGATAAAAGTCCGCGGCAAACTAAATTCTATATTGAAAGACAGTCACTCCCATAACCTCCGGAAGAGGTTCATCCTGAAGATGGAATCTCCAGTAAATTGCACGTGCACTTGATATTCATAATATTGGAGATGCGGAACGGGCAAATCCAATTGTTAAGGGAAATGACGAGGATTTGGTTGACATAAAATAACAATTGCAGTGGCCACGAATTTGTGAAAAAGGAGAAATATATAATAGAAATACAAAAGTTGTCGACAACATAGTTGCCTCTACAGTTGCTCTTACTATCTCTAAAAATAATCTGGATCCAGAACCTAAGTTGGTAGTAGAGTGCTTGAAGCACTAAGACTAGGTGAGATGGAAAGTGGCAATTGAGGCTGAGCTGAACTTGCTAAAGTATTTTGAACCTGTAGTCCATATATCCCTGAAGGATATATATGGGTCTTTGTAAGAAAAATAAATAAAATTATAAGGTGGTGAGATATAATGCGAGATTCATAGCTCAATGGGTTCACGCAGAGACCCGACATCGATTTAGATGTAAAATATTCTCCTATTAGTGATTGTATTACGTTCCGCAAGTTAATAGCTATGGCAGAAACTATGAATTTATATATGCAGTATATGTACATCATGACCACATTTTTATATGAGTCATTAGATGCTAATATATTTATATGAAAGTCCCTGATGGACTTAAAATTCCTGAATTAAGAGAAAACGAGAATCACAACATGTATAGTATTAAATTCTAAAGGTCGTTATACGACTTGAAACAGTCGGGTAGAATGTAGTATAACCGACTGAGTGAGTTCCTCCTGAAGAGGAGATATGCAAATAATGATGTTTGCCCTTGTGTGTTTATAAAGAAATTGGAAAATGGCTTCTGTATTATATCAGTCTATATTGATGATATAAATGTTATTGGAATGCACAATGAGCTTACAGAAGCTAGCTCATGCCTAAAAACGGAGTTTAAAATGAAAGACTTGGGAAAAACCAAGTTTTGTCTCGACTTGCAGATCGAGCATTTTCCCAGAAGGAATTTTTCTACACCAGTCAACCTACGTGAAAAAGGTTTTTGGAAAGATTTTATATGGATAAATCTCATCCACTTAGCACACCAATAGTCGTCCGATCCCTCGAAGTGGATAAAGACCCATTTAGACCCAAAGAAGATAATAAAGAAATATTTGGGCCAGAAGTTCCTTATCTGAGCGCCATTAGAGCACTTCTCTATCTCGCAAATTGCACCAGGCCTGATATTGCATTTACGGTGAACTTGCTAGCAAGGTATAGTGCTTATCCTATAAGGAGGCAATGAAATGGCGTTAAACATTTCCTTTGCTATCTTCAAGGTACAAAAGATCTTGGACTGTTCTATAAAAGAAACCAAGATATGACATTGGTGGGCTATTAGGACGCTGGCTACATGTCTGATCCCTATAATGCCAGATCCCAGACTTGTTATGTTTTTCTCTGTGGTGGTACTATCGTTTGTTAGAGGTATGTTAAGCAGACCATGGTGATTACTTCTTCTAACCACTCAGAGATTATTGCTTTATATAAGGACTCACGAGAATGTGTATGATTAAGATCGTTAATACGACATATTTGTGGCTCGTGTTGTCTAACGAAAGATGATATTACCCCCACTATCCTTTATGAGGACAATACAGCTTGTGTTGCACAAATGAGCAGTGGATATGTAAAAGGAACCATAACAAAACATATTACGCCAAAATTCTTTTATCCACATAAGCTCCAAAAGAATGGCGAAATCACCATCGAAAAAGTTCGCTCAAGTGATAATCTTGAAGATTTGTTCACTAAATCTCTGCCTACATCAACTTATGAGAAATATGTTCACAATATGCATAGACTTGGAAGACTATCTTCTTCAAGGGGAGCAAATTCTTAAAGAACAATCCTGAAGATTGGGCCTTGAAGGTCTATTATCATAATTTGCCCCTTTTCGCTAAGTTTTGTCCCACTGGGTTTTTATTAGCATAGACTCAGAAGATTATCATCATCAGGGGGAGCGAATTTTTAATGCAATCCCGAAGATTACGCCTTGAAGGACTATAATTGTACTCTTTTTCCCTTTGCTAAGTTTTGTCCCACAGGGTTTTCTTAGCTAAAGGTTTTTAATGAGGCAATTAATGCAACACAAGTTTGGATCCCGAAGATCTATAGTTGTACTCTTTTTTCCTTTGCTAAGTTTTGTCCCACAGGGCTTTCTTAGTTAAAGGTTTTTAATGAGGCAACTAATGCAACAAGAATCTACTAATGTCGTGTCCTCGACTAGTTTTTATCCCACTGGGTTTTTCTAGCGAGGTTTTTAATGAGGCATTGACATCATGTAGTAATGTCCAAGGGGGAGTGTTGTAAATATAAATACAATGAATGTGGACATTACTAGAAAAAGTCTCTTCACCTACTTATGACTTTTAGTATTCTCTTCCACATCTATATAATATAATCCATGGAAGACAAAATGTATAGAGGAATGATGAAGATGAATAAAATGAGATGATCACTTTCTCCCTATCTCTTCTCTTGTCTATTCACATTTACATTTCATGTTAGATTCTTACTTATGATATGTGATGTATGTAGATATAACAAGAAGATTACAACAGATATAAAATTGTAATAAAATGTGATTATCAAATACCCCCACACCTAAATTTTTGCTAGTCCTCTAGCAATGAAAGAAAAACTAACTCACTTTCGCAGGAATCGCGGTTGTATTTAGCGTATACAACAAGCCTTTAAACCCCTATGTTACCCTAGTGGACGAGTTGTAGTCTCGTGAGGGTTTGCAGTGAATATACCCATAAAATTCGGTCAACTTGCCAAATTAAAGAAGTCAGTAAATAACTAAATTCACTTGATAACTTTAGACAATCTAGTTGAAGCCAGTTATGACTCAAGAAAATGTTTTTATATATAACTCTAAGGTAAACTTCCAAGAAATCTTCTCATTATAATAATACAAAACCAAGCCAAACTTAGAAATTTAATTTAAAAATTTTGAAAAGAACATGCTAACTCTTTGTTTAAAATAATATTCAAGTTGCTTGATCTAAAATATTTTCCAAGACCATATATACAAATATAACTATATATATAAAACATTTATTAGTATTTTTATTTTTTTATATTTTATATTTTTATTTTTTTAAACTCTTTCTTCCTTGGTGATTTTTTTCTACTTTAATAGGCTTTTTAAGCGACCATTTAATGAGTTTTGGGCCAATGGATCCCAACACAATTGGGCTTAGGTCATTAAGTATGGAAATACTCCTTAGGCTTAATTACTCGGTCAGCTTAGGCTTTATAAGATAGAACCACATTGAATTCAAGAGTTTTTTCTTTCTTTCTTTTTTTTTGGTGCCCATTTTTCGTACTCTTCTTTTGCAAATTTTTTTATATGTATATGTATATATATTCTGAAAAATATGTAAGTCAAGACACTTTTGAAAAATTATTTTTAACTCTAAGCTAAGCATGCATAAATTCTATTATTTTAAATAAAAATCTAAGTTAAGGCTTAAGTAAAGTATACTACTTTGAAAATCATTTCTTAAGAAATTTATTTAGAGTTATCATAAAAGGTAAACTTGATTAAATAACAAACTAGGGATTAGAAAATTAAAATTTATCAAATAAATTAATTATTACATAACTCTATCAATTTGGCAAGTGACGATATTTTTATAATTTTTTTAAGGAAAGGAAAAAATGATAAAATTGCAACTAAAAAGGTAAAATAAAGAGGAAAATAACTAATTCTCACCCCCATTCCTAAATTTTGCATTGTCCTCAATGCAAACACTATGATGCATAAAGTAAAGCAGATAAGAAGTGAAGTACTTACATTTGGTAGGTTGATAAAATCTATAATTATCTTTGGTTTGAGGAGGATGGAAAAATTTATTCTTTTTTTTTCTCTTTTTTTGTTGTTTTTTTTTTCTTCTTTCTTTTTTTTTTCTTTTTTTTACAACTGAACAAGAAACTCTCAAATGAGAGAAGAATAAATTCTTTTTGTTATTCTGAAATAAACAAAACAAACAATGTAGAATGAAGTGTTCAACATGAAGAGCTCGTATTCTACATTGAATCCTATCTTATTATTAAAAATTCTTCCCCGGATTTTAAATAAATTCAGAATGATATAATCAATAATGTAAAATTCTAAGTATTTCGGGGTGTTCAATAATTCTTGAAACAAAGTAAGGTAAGTATTATTGGTGTCATGTATTTTGTATTTCTTAATGAACTTAGACTCTTGTACTATGAAGTTTTGTTTTCTAACAACCAATTCTTCTGTAGAGTTCTAAAAATTTGGTTGTTGATTATTCTCCAAGATTCTAAGTTCATCAAGAAAGTGTTCTTCAAAATTTAATTCAAAGTAGCAAATGTTTAACACAGTTTTATTATTCTCAAGGATCTGATCTGCTTCTTCTAAGAACTCTAACTCTTCATCAAAAATTTCCTCAAAACTCAAATCAGACTCTTCTTCTTCTTCTTCTTCTTCTGATCTTTCCTGGATGTAATTTATTTCTAGAGGCTGATTATTTGCCTGGTCCCCTGGATTAAAAATGTTGAGATCAGCAGTCAAATTCCTAAAGGACAGTTTCATTTGACCAGTTCTACAGTTGACGAGAGCATTAGAAGTGACTAAGAAAGGTCTTCCTAAGATGATAGGTGTCTGTCTTTTGGGATTGGAAACATGCTGTGTTTCCAAGATTACAAAATCTACTGGAAAAATAAAATCTCCAACCTTAATCAGAATATCCTCTAACTCATCCATAGGGACCTTAACAGATCTATTAGCTAACTGTAAGGTACATCTGGTTGGGTTCAGTACACCTAGACCCAATTGCTGGTAGACTGAATATAAAAGCAAATTGACACTGGCCCCTAAGTCTAAAAGCGCCTTATCAATGTGAGTATTACCAATGATACATGAAATGATGGGGGAACCTGGATCTTTACGTTTCAAAGGTATGGGATTTGATAGCATTTCACTGATATTGGTGGCTAAAAAGACTTTCTTTGGAAAATTTATTCTCCTCTTCTTAGTGCATAATTCTTTTAAAAATTTAGCATAAGCTGGAATTTGTTCAATTACATCTAAGAGAGGAATGTTGACCTTAACCTGCTTGAATGTTTCCAGGATCTTCTCCTCCTGAGGAGAGTGTTTCCTAGGCCTAAGTCTATCTGGAAAGGGAGCAACTGGTCTAAACCTATTGTCACGCCCCGCTTTCCAAAATACCCGGGAATCGGAACGTGAA
>BQKN01000433.1:150757-167148 GCA_022839385.1 Asparagus kiusianus | reverse complement strand
AGGCCAGACAAATAGTAAAACAAGTATGTAGATTTATCTAGTATGGAATTGGACGGTAAAGAAACAGAATATATTCTGACACTATCCTTAATAAGGTATAAACTAAATGAGGACAACAAAGAATACATAAACACAATGCTGGTGTAGCCAGGATTATTTTTTTCCCTGGGCGAAAAATAAGGGGATTGTGTCGAGCAAGAGGAAGTAGCATGCTTGTTAATGTTATGTCGCATTAACTCAAAGAGTTTAGTTTGTTTGGCCTTACTGCATAGATTTGAGTTTGTTTGGCCTTACTGAAAAACTTTATCGGAGCCACATGTAAACTTTTGCTGAAAAACTACTACACACTATATATATTTTTTCACTTTCTTGCCCTGGGCAGCTGCCCAGGGCAAGATGCATGTGGCTCCTCCACTGCATAAACATATTCCCGAGTATGTTTTTTTTTGTTTGGGTGGGTGGGGACGGGAGGGGGGGGGGGGGGGGGGGGAGTACATAAAATAGAACTTAGAAAAAAAAGATAATATCTATGTTTCTTATTTTGTTATTCTTGCTAGATAAATATAAACATTAATATCTCGTCAGTAGTGTTAATCTCACATAATGATAATGATGATAATAATAATAATAATAATAATAATAATAATAATAATAATAATTAAGAGAATGTAATCAACCTTTTGATTTCGTGTCGGCGACGCAAAAATCCTGCAGAGGGCTAGGATCATAAGCAAACGTTTGGACCAGAGCCAAAGTAAGAATGGTGATTCCTAGAATAACTCGGGAAGCCATCTCAAATCTCCTAAATGAGTACACTTGTTGGATATTGATGAATTTGATTTGTGTGAAAATGCTTTGGAGGAAGGATCAATTTATAGATGATTATTACGCGAAGGAAGGATTAAATTAATTATAACGTTTAGGTGGCCATGAGCTTGAGTATTGGCACGTCTTACTGACCGATTAGTGTGCATTATAAAGTTTTAAGTTGTCCTTGTCTATACGTTTAGTTTCTTCTCTCAAATAACGTCTTATTAGCATAAATTCAGTAGCCATGTGGACACATAAACTCCATATCTAAATTAGTTACTAATGAATTGGACATTTTATATTAGTGACCCAGTTTGGCAAAGAGTTAAGTAAGAGCTAGGGATTGAGGATTAATGTACTTAGCCCATTCGATAATCTGAAAGACTAAATTATTAACCCGTTAAATAAGTTTTATTTTAGCCTTTGTGATCAGTTTTAGTGTTTGGAAATAACAATAATTTTGACTATTTTCTTTATAATTAGAAGGGTTAACTCTTAATCATTCTAAATAGGAGTATTAGTAAACCCCTCATTTTGAGGGGTTAACTCATTTTAATCCCTCTAGAGGGGTTAGCTTAACCCTTCTATATTTTTTTGTTTGGCAAATTATGAAAGGTTAACTCACTTTAACCCTTGTATAGATTTTTTGTGTTTGGCGGGTTAAGAAGGGGTTAAGTCTCCTTAACCCCTCACTTAACCATTGTATAGATTTTTTGTATAGATATTAGGTAGTAGAATATTTAGAGTTAGTTAATTAGGTACAAACTTTATTAAAAAAATTAGGGAACAGCGTACAATGTTAGATTGCACATATTGTAAACACGTGATGGGGGGGGCACCACCTGTGTGAACGAGAACGCGGCCTCGTTTTCGCGTGAAGAGAAGAGATGGGCCAGACCCACGTGAACACGAATTCAGCCGCAGAGATTGGCCTCGTTTCCGCGTGAAGAGAAGAGGTGGGCCAGACCCATGTGAACACGAATTCAACCGCAGAGATTTTTTCCGCGTGAACGAGTTCAGTGCCTATAAATACGACAGCTAAGGTTTTCTCTTTAGGCGTGCAAGTAACAGGGAGCGGAGAAAGAGAAAAAAGGCGGCTGTAAAAGTTTTGTGCAGAGGCAGAAGCTTGGACTACGTGCAAAAGAAGAGAAAATTGCAGAAAGTACAAGGCTTCGTGCAGAGGAGAAAAATCTTATTTGGCGGCTGTGCTTTTGAGAGAGATTTTGTGTGAGGGATTTGAGAGTTTGTGAGAGGGTTTAGATTGTGAGATTATAAACCCTAGTTGTATCTCTCCCTCTAATAGTAGATCTCCCCCCTCCTTACCCGTGGACGTAGGCAGTTTGTCGAACCATGTAAAATTGGTTTGTTTGTGTTTGTGGCCATTGTAATAGTTTTTAGGATCCCTCGACAAGTCAGTCCTAGAACTGATGAGAGAAAAAGCCGATATCTCACTTTGTTGAGATATTCACTTCAAATTCTTGTCTCCTTGGTGAGACGGGAATTCTTATTGATCTTTCTCTCTTATTGTGCACTAGAAACTCTGCCGAAATTTTTGTTGCACACAACAAGTGGTATCAGAGACCAGGTTTTAGATCTAGGGTTTGGTTGGAGGAGTAGATCAATTTGGAGGCTCATCTAGGACTTTGTTTGATGATAAAGGTGGGATCTTTTGGTAAAGACTCTATCTTTTTAGTTTTGGATCTATTCTTCGTTTGTTGGTGCGTTGAGAAAGATGTCAGGGAAAGAAGGTGCTTCGGATGTCGAGGGTTGTGCTTTTGGTGCGAAGACCATTCAGAGTTTGAATATACACTCTATGAAGATAGATGTGTAGAAGTTTAATGTCACAAACAAATTTGGATTATGGAGATGTGAGGTTGTGGATGCATTGAATGCGCAGAATTTGGAGGATACCTTGGAGTTAGATGGCAAGCCAGATGATATTGAAGAGAAGGTTTGGAAGAAGATGAATCGAACGGCGTGTGGTGTGATTAGATCTTGTTTGACTCAAGATCTAAAATATGATGTGATAAATGAGACTTCTGCGAAGAAGATTTGGGAGATTCTCGAAAGTAAGTATTTGACCAAGAGTGTGGAAAATCGCTTGCATTTGAAGAGGAGGCTTTATCGTTTCTAATTGAAGAAGGGAACCTCCATTAGAGATCACATGAACCACTACACGAAGCTTTTTACGGATTTAGCGAATATGGATGTCATGATTGAAGATGGGGACAAGGCGTTGCTATTGTTGAGTTCCTTACCCGACGAGAAATATGAGACCTTCGTCCTTACTCTGATTAATGGGAAGGCATATCTTTCATATAGTGAGGTCACTGCTGTATTGGTGAATTATCAGCTTCGGAAGAAGGATAAGGAGACATCGACTGAGTCGGTAGTAGAGGCGTTGACCGCAAGAGGGAAGGGTCCAAACTAAAAGAATTAGAAGTCACAGTCTAGAGTAGGAAAAGATCAGTGTGCTTGGTGTAAGGAGACTGGTCATTGGAGAAAAGACTGCCCAAAGCTCGACGAATGAATGAAGAATAAGCAGAAGGGAAAAGAAAAGCAACCATCATCAGAAGCAAACATCGTATCGGATGGTAATATTTCTGACTCTTCTATTTATTCGCTTTCTATCAGTCCTACATGGAGCTATTCGGAGCAATCCGAGTGGATGTTGGATAGTGGTGCGACCTATCATGAGTGCCCTAGAAGGGAATGGTTCTCTAGTTTTGAGAAGCTGGTGGACAGTGGTGTGGTGTATATGGCTGATAACCGTGCATGCCAGATCCTTGGAATAGAAAGAATTCGCATAAAGATGCTTGACGGGACTGTTAGGGAGTTAAATGATGTGAGATATGTTCCTTCTTTGAGGAAGAACTTGATCTCGATTGGAGCTTTGGTTGGAGAGGGTCTGAATGTTCGAAATGAGGACATGGTTCTTAAGATTGTGGAAGACTCTCGGATTGTGATGAAGGGCGTCAGGAGGAATAACCTGTATTACTTGACTGGAGGTATAGTGGCAGGTGGAGAACTACCGACTTCTATTGATTCGACTAGATTGTGGTATTTGGGGCTTAGCCATTCCAGTATTGATTCCTCGCATTGATTGAAAGAGGGTGCGAAGACCTACAGTTTGAAGTCCAGTGAACATATTGATGTGAGCAAGAAGACCGAGGTGAAGTTTGGAACCTCTATTCACTGTGCTAAGGGTCGTTCTGGAGGTGTTCACGTGGATGTTTGGGGGCCTTCCAAGGGGGCATCATTAGGAGGTAATAGAAGTTTGGTTTCCTTTGTTGGTGGATGTTCTAGGCTTGTTTGGGTTGTAACCAAATCCCCATTGGAGAAAGTCCTAGTAGTCTCTAACAGTTTGAAGAAGTGTAAGATGGACAGAAAGGTGAAGGTACTTCATTTTAATTTTGTTGGGAGGTACAAGATAGACCTATTTCTGTATTGGAGCCGCGCTCACGGTATTTCGAGATACTTTGTTAAAAAGGAAATCTTGGGGCAACTAGATAGGATGGCAAATTTGAAAAACCGTGCCTTGCTGGAGGAGGATCGGTTTTTATGGTCGAGCAATGGTTTGCAGAAGAGGTTCTGGACTGAGGCTTCGACATATTTGAGTCATCCTATTAAAGAGTTGTCCACTGCTGTGATTGGAGGTAAAACTCTATTGGAAGATAGGTCTGATTGTGTCACTTTGGTTGAGGCTTCGATGAGGGAGCTAATTGACTCTCAGCAGGTGGAGAGTTTTGGACAGACCTTAGAGGTATCGCAGCAGGTGGAGAGTGATGCTACTTCACATTGGGTGAAGATTACTCTAGATCATATTGCATCATTTGGGAGTCTAGTTGAGGTGACATAGCTTCGGGATCAATTGGTTTTGGATGCAGATGATGAGTTGGATTTTGATTCGAATGCAGCTGGTAGACGTAGTTTGGATATGGCCATTGGTTCGCCTCAGGTGGAGGTGTTTGAGGCCATTGTAGGTGCTATCAGCCGCAGAGTTGATGATATTGGAGAAGGGTTGCAAACTCTTCTATTGGATTGAGGCCTTTGGAGGTCATTGTAGGCATTAAAAATTGCCTATAGGTCTCCACGAACAGCTCGAAGCTAAGAGAAGACAATGAATGTCACTATCCAAGTCATAGAAGCTTGATTGACGTCGACAAATGCTTGAAGTGAATCGATGAACTATGTGAAAGTAACGGAGTTTCAGAATAACAAGGATACGAACTGATCGAGAGCCCCGCGTCGCTTACAAAAAGTGAAATGCCACTCATATCCTAGTTTACTCCATAATGATCTAGTCATCGGAGCTTATAGATCTCCTCGTCGGTTTTCCAACGCACTTTGAATCACTCAAATCCGAGTTCGGATGAAGAAGTTACGGTCGAAATGGACAAGCGTGCAAAACGAAATGTCTCAGCCTAAGCTAAGACACCCCGAGGTGTCTCGGCCCAACCGAGACACCCCAGGGTGTCTCGGCCTCGCTGAGACACCCAAGGGTGTCCTGGGGCCCTAAAAGCTGTTTTTTTCGCTGATTATGTGGTTTTAACCGCCTAGATTCCCTGGATCCTATAAATACAGCCCCAGGGCCTTTATTTTTTAGGGATCTGGATTTTTAGTCGGATTGAAGATTAAAAGTATACGAACTTTAGAGAGGAGGAGGAGAGATCAGATCGAGTTCATCGGCATAAAGAAGAGGAGCTCGTCAGATCTACAGTTCTCGTGTTCGTCCCTTAAGATTATCCCGTTGTGGTGATCTTAAGAAGAACAATTATCTCGATGTTGCCGAGATAAGCGCTACAGTTTCTTGATTCCTTCATGAATCAACGAAGCTCTGCCTGATTTTTTAGCAATCAGATCTGATCGACGGTGGTCCACGGATATCAACATCCCCGTCACAAGCGAAGATCCCACGCAAGCTGTGGGCGATAAACACTCGTTGCGTTTGTTTGAAGAGAGTTATATTTTTTAATTTTTTTATTGTGTAAGAAAGTCTTATAAAAAGACTAATTTTACTTTGAATTTGTAATCGATAAACATGTAATAGATTCAACAATAAAACAATTAACTTTCACCGCAAACAAGCTGGCGACCACAGTGGGAGCCAACAGCTTCGCTGCCGAAGCTGTCGTGCCGCAGCCGATGATCAAGATCCACGTGGCTGAAGAGGTCGAGTATGAATTCGACCAGCAGAAATTTGAAAAGTACATCTCCTCCTCCTCCTCCATATCTGCTCCTCCTTATAAGCGTAGGAAGATCTCCTCCTCCCATAAGATCCGCCGACCTCCGGATCTGAAGACCCAAGAAGTCGATCTCCTCGCCGTTGCTACTACAGTTGCAACTTGCAACGATCCGTCGGCATCTAATGAGATCAGATCTGTAGATCTGAACTCCTTCACGATCAAGGAGTTGATTGCTAAAGGCGCGCCAACTCTATCAAAGAGAGCACGTCAAAGGAAACGCTAACGCCTCGTGCGCCAATTCGCCAAGGCTTTGGATCAGGTGGATGGACTTCGTTACCAAGCAGATCTGGAGTTCAGAAAGCACCAAGTGGCTAATCTATCGCCACGACCAGCATCGGGATCCTCCTCCTGACCTCTGATTAACGAATGGGTTCGTGTCAAACGAACCCGTTCTACTCTCGAGGAGCGAATCCAGAAGCGCCGCGTCTTGCTTGCGCATGCCCAGATCCTTATGCGAAAAGCACAGGAAATGCAAAAGGATGAGGCAGTTCAGAGATCGCCGAGATCCAAACAAGTTTGGATGCCAAAAGCCAAATCAGCGCCTAAGGTAAAAACAAACGGAACTATCATTAAGCTTTTGTCAACTTCAGACCCTGAACCTCCGATGAAGCCCTATGATAACATGGATCTCCCCAAATCTAGAATCCCTCTGAAGGATCGCCTCGGTTCTCTACCCGAAGATCGAGGCAAAGCGCCTGTTAAGGAATGCTTGGGACCATTGAAGGAACCCCGAGCAAATATCCAGACCGGGGGTCGTACGCGACCTCTAAACAAGTTGATTTCTACAATAGCCCGCTTGGGAGTGCGTGCAGAAAACCAAGAGCCCATTAAGGTTTCACCCTCACAATGGTGTGATTCTAAGCGTGTGACTCTTGTAGACGCCAACAAGGCGATGTTTACTCAGATGAAGACACGACAGACAGAAGAATGCGTTATACCTGAGAATTCATGTAAACAGTCGATAGGTTGCTCTGACCGCAACGTCGATGAGTTATACTATCGGGCTGGGGGTACGAATAAATCTTGAAAGAGAAGTACCCGAGAAGCGGACTCTCACTGTCCATGTACCAAAATTATCAGGGCAGTATTATCAGCGTGTAGCTGCCCTGAGACCGCTCCGTAGAGGGTCTCGGTGTTTGAGAGGATCTCCAACGGAAAGGCTAAGTCCAATCCAAAGCGTCTCCGTAAGAAACGATCGGTTGTTCAAGGTGATGAACCCCCAGAGGTTACCATCAATATGGTTGATAAGGGAAAATCGATTCGACCTTCTAGCTCTGATCCACTTGTATCGCATCGTCTAACCCGGTTACGATCAGGAATTATTAGACAAAGGGATTATCAGAGAATGCAGAGAGGGTTATCCTCGGATGATGAAGCATCGGATGCTAACTCTGCAATCGCTTCTGATAATACGGTATCCAGTCCGGGACAATCCCGTGAAGTGTTTATGATTAACACCAAGGAAGTAGCCAAAATGGTTGATGATGCCTTGGCCAAGCAGAAAGAGGCATTCAAGATCGAAATGGAAATGGCTATGCTACGAATGAGGGAAGAGCATGACCAACAAATTCGGGCTCTGTCCAATCAATTCGGTGAATCCAGTCATCGTAACAATGCTAATCAAATAGATAGCGATTCAGATACGGATGAACACCTTAAGGCTGATGACCCTCCCATTGACCAGAACGCTGGGGGTGGTCCCACTAAGGACAACAATACTGGGGGTGGCCCCGTTATTCCTCTCAGGAATCATCCGAGATCTGATACAGACGAGGACGATAAAATAAAGGACCTCGAGAGCAAAATCAACGCGCTGATGTCTGTTCAGGGGATAAAAAGGACCGGTATTCCGTCTCCCTACCCAAGAAAGTAGGATTCGATCCCATATCCGACAAAGTTCAACTTGATCAACTTCACGATGTTTGACGGAAATGGTTCCCCTACTCAGCACTTAATATATTTTAAGTCTTATTTGGGAATAATTTCTGACAATGAGCCCTTGATGGTGCGGTCATTCGTTGGCACCCTTCACGGGCCTACCTTCGATTGGTACAGCTGTCTCAAGCCCGGAAGCATCAACAGCTGGGAGGACCTGGAGAGCTTGTTCCTCGCTCATTTCTTCGATGATGACGCCGAAGTGTCGATCAGGACACTCTTCGATGAGAAACAAAACGACGGAGAGTCGGTGGATACCTTCATCAAACGCTTCCGCAATCAGGCAATGAACTGTAAGGATCCCGTCATGGAGGAATTCGTCTTGTAAACCTGTCATAACAACTTGTCCATTAACATCTTAGACGTTATGAGAGTAGAACCGCTCAATACCTGGAAAGAGTTGAAGGTACACGGAGAGCAGACCGAACGCTTTCTCAGAAGGAGGAAGGTCGAAAGAAGCTAACCGATGGCTAACCCTCTGAATCCGAGTCTCATTTCCCATGATGAAGGGAAGGTACCTACAACAGTTGTTGATGTTAATTAGACGTCACAACAGCAGCCCCGAAGACAGCAGAAGACTTCGGATTCGAGGCTCCAAAAAGAGTACTCATTCAAGGACTAAGATGTTCCAACCATCTTCGAGACCCTTCTTGAAAACAACAAGATCAAGCTGCCACCCATCACAAATCAGGAGGAAGCTGACAATACTACGGATCCGAAGTACTGCGCGTACCACAGGAGGATCCTTCATCCCACCAAGACTTGCTTTACTTTAAAAAATAGCATCCAAACATTGGTTGAAGCCGGCGTCATAACGCTAGGATAAGTCAAATGAGAATAGCAACACTCCGACAAGTATAAGAGTATAAACTGCTCCTTTCAAGACTCCGACAAGTATAAGAGTATAAACTGCTTCTTAATCCTCCGACCGGTATAAGAGGTTAAACTGCTCCCTGATACTCCAATAGGTATATGAGTCTAAACTGTTTTCTATCGTTGATGGGAAGTTCCTGGAGAATTTTTATATGTAATATTCTTAAGGATAACCCGATCATGCAACCAAGTGCAATGATAAACCCAGTTTCGCGAAGAAGCTAGGGGTGGATGATTCATGTAACGGGAAGTTTTCGAAAGAATACTATATGTAATTTTCTGAGGGATAACCCGATCATTACAAACAAAGTGATAAACACTAAACCCCCACTGCGATTTCCGAACACTCTTTTGCTGAGACGAGATTCGATCACTTTGTTGGATCAATCTTCCCTCATAAAATTCCCATTGGTGTTTGACAACTCACAGTCTTCCACCACAAAATCCCCCACCGATCAGACTAATTGACGGTGGGATCACCAAAATTCCTTTCGGTTGAATCCACTCAAACTCCTGTTACGTCTGTGCACTCAACACTCTCATTGTTAGAGTCTGGACATAATACTTAGTATTTTAATATCCTGATCATTAACAATTGTTAAACCCCTCCGTGTTAAGTATTTATCACTTAACACCAGGAACCCCCTCTGAGTGACTTGTACAAGTCAACACTCCTATTGTAATTTATACTCTCACTCTCACTTGGTCAAACCTTCCTACAGTTAGGGCCACAACCAAAATCCACTCTCAATTCCTCTAATGAACCAGAGGTCCACTTACAAATCGAGTGATCAAACCTTCCTACAGTTAGGGTCAACTCAAACTCCCGCTTGGTCAAATCTTCCTACAGTTAGGGCCAAAACCACAATTCACTCTCGATAAATGAGGAATTCACCTTTAGTTCGGTAATCAAATCTTCCGACGGTTAGGATTATCCGAATCTTTCGATTCTCGGAGTGGAGATCCCACTCCTAGTTTCACTCTTCAGATTCTAAAGGTAGAGATCCCACTTTGAGTTTCCTCTGCACTGGAGATAGAATATAAAATTCTTCATCTTTAGTTTCGGGAGATAGAATATAAAATTCTTCCTCTCCCATTTTGGGTTCGTCTTTGCCCCAAGAGAAGACACCATCCTTCAACTCCAAAATCCGTACTTCACATGCATGGGGAATTTTATCCTGAATCCTAAGTAGGGATAAGTCAACGCCTCACATGCGTTGCTAGTTTAGTCTTTCACCCATTAAAGAATACACCAGAATTTTAGTTTAGGGAATTTTATCCTGAAGCCTAAGAAGGGATAAGTCAGCGCCTAACACGCGTTGCTGGTTAGTCTTTGATCGTAAGAGAGACAAAAGCCCACATATTCAACATTATGGAAGGTCATTATTCATAACGCCAAAATCCGCGCCTTACATGCGTGGGGAATTTTATCCCGAATCCTGAGTAGGGATAAGTCAACGCCTAACACGCGTTGCCGGTTAGTTCTTAACCGTAAAAAGAACCAAAGCCCACATATTCGACATTATGGCAGGTTGTTATTTATAATGCTAAAATCCACGCCTTACATGCGCGGGGAATTTTATCCCGAATCCTGAGTAGGGATATGTCAACGCCTAACACGTGTTGCCGGTTAGTTCTTAACCGTAAAAAGAACCAAAGCCCACATATTCGATATTATAACAGGTTGTTATTCATAACACCATAATCCGTGCCTTACACGCGTGGGGAATTTTATCCCGAATCCTAAGCAGGGATAAGTCAACGCCTAAGACGCATTGCCGGTTTAGTCTTTCACCGATTGAAGAAGACACCAGAATTCCAGTCTGGGGACTTTTATCCTGAAGCCTAAGTAGGGATACGTCAGCGTCTAACACACGTTGTCGGGTAGCCTATTCCCGTAATAATGGCGAAGTCTACGTATTCGAAGTCGTAGCATCAAGTCTAAGGGAGTTCTTTCCTTTAACACAACGTCACATGCGGAACGGACTTAAAACAATCCACATGTAAGCCCGATTCAAACGGTAATCGATAAGAGCACTTCAAATCCGTTGAGGGCTGAGGATTTGCCAAAAAATTCTAAGTCAACGTCCGATACACGTCGCTGTTTAGTCTTTTCACGGGAGAAAGACGAAGTCTACGTATTCAATATCGTAGCACTAAAAGGGTTAACTCTTTTAGCTTAACGTCACATGCAGAACGGACTTAAACAATCTGCATGCTAGTCCGACTCAAACGGTAGTTGGTAAAGGCTTATCTAACCCGTTGATGGCTGAGGATTTGCTAAAAATTTTATAAATACGAGTCATTGACGCATCAGCTCCGTTAGTTGGTCTCGTGACTCGATTATCCAACAACATTAAGATAAGATCCACACATGCAGATGAATCAGCTTTAACAATTGATCATGCAGTCCCGACACTTGGGACCGCCATGCTCCAATACCTTAAGAGCTTAAACTGTGTATACTCTAGTTAACGTATGAGTATAAACTAGGTCAATGCCAATCAATGCGTTACGATGAAAAGTCAACGCCAGGCGATTCGAAACCCTAGGTCAACGCGTAACCCTAGGTCAACGACAGTTAACGTGTTGTGATGAAAAGTCAACGCCAGGCAATTCAAAACCCTAGGTCAATGCCGGTCAACGTGTAACCCTAGGTCAACGCCAATCAACGCGTTGCGATGAAAAAAGTCAACGCCAGGCGATCCGAAACCCTAGGTTAATACCGATCAACGTGTAACCCTAGGTCAACGCCAATAACACGTGCGATAAAAAAGTCAACGCTAGGCGATCCGAAACCCTAGGTCAATGCCGGTCAACGCGTAACCGTAGGCCAACGCCAATCAACGTGTTACGATGAAAAAGTCAACGTCAGGCGATCCGTAATCTAGGTCAACGCCGGTCAATGCGTAACCCTAGGTCAACGCCAATCAACGTGTTGTGACAAAAAGTCAACATATGGCGATCTGAAACCCTAAGTCAGCACGATGCGACGGAAATGGTCAGTTCTAAGTCAACTCAATAACACGAGCCAAACTCAACTCATTAGTTTTAGATTTGAGACTTCGACGACGGCCAGACGATAAACACAGCGCCGAAAGAAATTCAGCTATTCGTTAAAACATCGAATAGATTGAAAATCGGAGAAGTTAAGAATTGAAGCTAACTACAGGTCCTTTACGCTGACCGAAGGTTGGACCAATCACATCCAAAGTATTCCAGCCTCTTCTATAAAAGAAACGAGTCTGGAACGCTTTGGAGGAGGTATTTGTAGGCGTTGAAAATTGCCTATAGGTCTCCACGAACAGCTCGAAGCTAAGAGAAGATGATGAACGTTACTATCCAAGTCACAGAAGCTTGATTGATGTCAACAAATGCTTGAAGCGAATCGACGAACTATGTGAAAGTAACAGAGTTTCAGAATAACGAGGATACGAACTGATCGAGAGCCCCGCATTGCTTACAAAAAGTGAAATGCCACTCATATCCCAGTTTACTTCACAATGATCTAGTCATCGGAGCTTATAGATCTCCTCGCCGGCTTTTCAACGCACTTTGAATCACTCAAATCCGAGTTCCGATGAAGAAGTTACGACGGAAATGGACAAGCGTGCAAAACGAAATGTCTCAGCCTAAGCTAAGACACCCCGAGGTGTCTCGGCCCAACCGAGACACCCCAAGGTGTCTCGGCCAAGGCCGAGACACCCAAGGGTGTCCTGGGGCCCTAAAAGCTGTTTTTTCACTGATTATGCGGTTTTAACCGCCTAGATTCCCTGGAGCCTATAAATACAGCCCCAGGGTGAGTATTTGCACTCCCGTTTAGGTCTCGACTTGTTGTGGATTGAGTCCGTTATCGTGAATTGTTTCACTTTGTACTGAACACAACAAGTGAAACATTTGGTATGGTTGGTGTCTGTTCAGTTTTAGGAAAACTTTGCCGAGATGGAGAATTGTAAACACATGATGGGGGGCCCACCACCTGTGTGAACAAGAACGCGGCCTCGTTTCCGCGTGAACAGAAGAGATGGGCCAGACCCACGTGAACACGAATTCGGCCGTAGAGATTGGCCTCGTTTCCGCTTGAAGAGAAGAGGTGGGCCAGACCCACGTGAACACGAATTCAGCCGCAGAGATTTTTTCCGCGTGAACGAGTTCAGCGTCTATAAATACGACAGCTAGGGTTTTCTCTTTAGGCGTGCAAGTAACAGGGAGCGGAGAAAGAGAAAAAAGGTGGCTGTAGAAGTTTTATGCAGAGGCAGAAGCTTGGACTGCGTGCAAAAGAAGAGAAAATTGCAGAAAGTACAAGGCTTCGTGCAGAGGAGAAAAATCTTATTTGGCGGCTGTGCTTTTGAGAGAGATTTTGTGTGAGGGATTTGAGAGTTTGTGAGAGGGTTTAGATTGTGAGATTGTAAACCCTAGTTGTATCTCTCCCTCTAATAGTAGATCTCTCCCCTCCTTATCCCGTGGACGTAGGCAGTTTGCCGAACCACGTAAAATTGGTTTGTTTGTGTTTGTGGCCATTGTAATAGTTTTTAGGATCCCTCGACAAGTCAGTCCTAGAACTGATGAGAGGAAGAGTCGATATCTCACTTTGTTGAGATATTCGCTTTAGATTCTTATCTCCTTGGTGAGACGGGAATTCTTATTGATCTTTCTCTCTTATTGTGTACTAGAAACTCTGCCGAAATTTTCACTGCGCACAACACATATGACTTTTCTCAAGAGGAGTTTGTGGCCTTTTTCTTTTATTCCTTTTAATTCAGAGTTAGTAGAGAGTCATTAGAGGCTGCGCTGGTTTCATGTTTTTCGTAGGTAGTCGGTTTAACTAATCCATGCACTAACTACTCTATTTATGTATTATAACGGGTGATGTTAGTTAGCAAGGGACATGGATCTTACAATTGGTAAGATAACGTTCATTCCTTCTATTTTTCTTATTATATTCCTTTGTTTCTTGGCATTTCAATTTAATCTATGTAAAATCCCTTTCTACTCTGCCATGAATAGACAAATTATTGGATATCTTTTAACATGACATGGTTAATGTTCATATCACTTCTAGAAATAGATCGAATTCAAGCATAATATTATTACACGTCCAATTCATATTTATCAAAATGTTTTAGGAAAACTGTACTTGTTTAAGAGAAAAGGCACGTCAAGGCACCCTACACGTATGATGCTTACATTGTATACATACACGTATACATACACGTATGATGCTTACATTGTCGGTGAATTCATTACTAGTTTGAAAAGCATCTATTACGTGAGAAGACTGTGTTCTTAGCTTGACATTTATATAGTATTCCTTGATAATGTTGTACTCGTAAACTAGTTATAGGGATCATAGACTGACTGGACCAAATCTCTTGAATTTTTTATTTTTTTATTTTTTATGAACAGACCAAATCTCTTGATTTAAGAGGGCTATTTATTTTATTTTTTATTTTTTTGATAAAAATATTGTTAGCTTGTGCTTTTTCTTTCCATTGTTTATGTAAAAACGAAACACATGTAACATTTTCCTCTTCCTCCCAATAGAAATTAATGCATTCAGCTACAAGCAACATTACAATTCTACAAGTCTTTGCTTGAATCAAAGGGTAATTAGCTAAAATTAGAAGGAAACGAAGAAAACTTGTTCTATTTAAATAAATAAAAAATAAGAAAAGAAAGAAAGAAGGAAAGAGACAGTAATGTCCGAATCATTCAAGTCAATGAAATAAAGAAGAGGAAAATAGAAAACGAAAAAGGAGACAGGGAGGGAGGCCGACCAATCAATATACTTAGCCAATAGCTTCTGTTAGTATTTGTTTGTAAAAACAATATAGTCTCACATCAGACATTTGAGCATTGTTTTAGAGGTTTAAAAGCATTTAATGATTATTGGATTTTGATAAATGGATCAAAGTATAGGCTTCTAAACCCGCGTGCAGATAGCACGATTATTAGATAAATGATTATTATTTGCCGCTGCCGCTTAAATATTCTAGCCTTTTAATATATATGTTTTGAATATATTATTTATAATGTTATTTTGAATTTTAAAAAATATGAATAGACAAGTGGATGTTGAAAAGTGTTTGTTTGTTCTAAGGGGTGTTTTGAAAAGTTATGACTGTTAAAAGCACATTTTCAAACCTATAAATACTTTATAATTTTAGATATCTTAACTTCACTTCTTTTTCAAAACTTTTCTGTCAAAAACATCTGCAATACTACAAACTTGTTTCGCAACGAATTAGTGAAAAAATCCAGATTTGTTTGTTGAAATTTTTATTTTCTGTTGTATTTTGGGAAGAAATTTGCATTAACCCGAAATAATTTTGAATATCAAGTGGGGCAAATATTTCGTTAAGGAAAGTGTTTCACGCCTCAGAAATTATGTCTTCTTTATAATTTTTCTAACAGCTTCAATACTCCAAAATTTAATTTTGGAGTACCAGTGGCACATTTGGTAATTTTTAACCGAAAAAATAGCTCCCTCGTTTGCAGATTAAGGATTTCGCAGTTAACAGGTGTTCCACGCCTAAAATTGTAATTAAGTTGAACATTTTGATAGAATGAGAGGTGTACCAAAGGAACTAAAAATATGATTAAGAGGGAACGAAGATAAGATCGGTTATACCACTAATCATTCGCTTTAATTTTTCTAATGCGTATTTTCCGCTCTTATTCATATCTTGTTTTATTTTATCTTCCATTCTTGTATCAAGCTTTGTTATTTTTCCTCCTGTAATCTTCCGTGCACATTTTCTTCTTTCAAACTTCCGCGTGACTTGTCCTATTTATATTGTTTTAGGTTTACAATCTCCCTTTTGCTCCTACTCTTTTCTAAAAAATATCAATTATCATAAAATTTTATCTTTATATGTTTCTAATTAAATTTTGGAAATCTCTAACTTGTATGATATATCCTATCTTCAGTTGAAAACATGTTGATTAATTAAACTTGCACTTTTAACGAGCAAAAACACAGAAAATAGAGGAACGTGAACCCCTTTGAAAGAGAAATAAAAAGAAAATAAAAGATTATAATAAACAACGAAGGTCATGTATATCCTTCCTTAATTTTAGTTGTTTTTAAAATTTTATAACAATTTAAAAATAAAAAAACTCAAATATCAATGTAACGAAGCAACATCCATATACATAATGTAAAATTATTAAACTTGGATAACGTAAATGGAAATCTGATGAGTTGGGGTCAGTTATACTACTCTAAGTTGAATTGGTCTTTAATCAGCCTACATAATACATAAAATATTATTTTTTGTAAATGGTTTATTAAGTAGATTTAGAATGGGAAAAGACTTTTTGGGAAGGAAGAAGAATTAACTGATCGGTTAGTAAGCAATTAAGCAGGAAATAATTAAGTATAAATCAAGGAAAAGTTGCAATTTTTTAACAGGTGATTATAAGAAAATTAGTTTTTTTAAATTCATTCCTTAAATTTTTATATTTTAAAATTACTCGATCAAATCATCCAAGTTGCTATTAGGTCCCTTGATTCAGATAAGTTGA
>BQKN01000433.1:85276-113561 GCA_022839385.1 Asparagus kiusianus | reverse complement strand
TCGTCGAGCTGTGTTAAGGGACCTATAGGTAGTTTTATACGCCTACATCAGGTCCAGGAGCTTTATCATCACCCATGGAGAATACTGCATTTTTAATTTCCTCTTTGGACACTGGAGAAGACAGGTTCCTAGATTAAGCTTGATCCAAGCATGGACCATTGGAAATAATATCACCAATAGGACTAGCTGTTTTTATAGTTGAGCCCATGAGATTCTTGTAGAAAGATATAAGTTCTTGAATAATCTCATCACCATCAGTTAATCTGGACCCAGCATTATTGTAGAGCACCATAGCTCTATTTAGATGTCTTTTAGCTTTAATTGCAGAGTGATAGAAGCTTGTACATCTGTCACCTTGCACACTCCACTGAATCCTAGATTTCTGGTGATAGAAAGATAGCTCACAATCCAAAAGTTTGTTATATGAAGTAAAACAACTTTTTTCCTGTTTGATCAAATCAGTGTTAAGAGGATCCCCCTGTATAAGCTTTTGTATATTCTCCAGATTTGTTCTAGCCCTGATCACCTGTTATAATACCCCAACCCTTGAGAGGGTGATGTGATTAGTATTAATAGATTTGATTAGAATATTCATACCACCAAGATGCATCTTCTTTTCGTGTACCCAACTCTTAGAAACTCCAAAGTTAAGCGTGCTTGGCCTGGAGAAATTCTAGCATGGGTGACCCCCTGGGATGTTTTCCAGGGAGCGCGTGAGTGAGGACATAACGTGTTGAAAAGACATATGGTGGTTTGTGAGGTTAGTCCATCAGATCTAATAGCGCACCGACTCCGGGATTTCAAGGCGGGGCGTTACAAATGGTATCAGAGCAAAGCCAACCGGAATTGTGAGAGCTAAGTGCTATGCGACGCAAAGTGCTACGTCAAGAGGGCGGGAGCCATCTCTTGAGGCCGTAGGAGCCACCTCTAGAATCTCATACGGATGATACGGTCTTGGATGATATGATTTGGCGCAATGAGGACGTTGCGAGTTTAAGTGGGGGAGTTTGTAATAACCCAACCCTTGAGAGGGTGATGTGATTAGTATTAATAGATTTGATTGGAATATTCATACCACCAAGATGCATTTTTTTTCGGGAACCCAACTCTTAGAAACTCCAAAGTTAAGCGTGCTTGGCCTAGAGAAATTCTAGGATGGGTGACCCCCTGGGAAGTTTTCCAGGGAGCGCGTGACTGAGGACAAAACGTGCTGAAAAGACATGTGGTGGTTTGTGAGGCTAGTCCATCAGATCTAATAGCGCACCGACTCCGGGATTCCGGGACGGGGCGTTACACATGTTCACTAATATTATGAAAACTTCTTTTGTTTAGATCCTTCAGTGCAGTCTTCAGTAGCTTCAACTTACTTGTCTAATAATAATTTGTTGTCTTTTATTTATGACGCAAAAACGATAAAAAAACGTGTTACGCTTTATTTGACACTTACTTTCAATTGGGGGATGATGTAGCGCTTTCGGTGAACTCTGCATTAGGCATCTCATCGAAAAATGTCTCTCCAACTATCTATCTTTGAAATTCCGTTTTTAAAAAAATAACTTTGAAATTTCTCAAAAAAAAAAAAATTATCATTGGAAAATAAAACATTTTCATCTATGCTAAATTATGCAGTACAAATTTGAATCCTCTCTAAAATATAGTGAGGAATGGTGATTCATTGTTGTTACAACGGCTAATTATCTATTTAATAATTATGATTAATCTTGAGTTGAAAGAATAAAAATAAGTGCAAATCATATGGAATATACTCAAAATGAATTATAATCGTCAAATAAACAATAGACGGTTATGATTTAAAACGCGGACTCCTTATTATTTTTTTGTTGATAATTTTTTATAAAATTGTAGACGTACATGGCATAGCATTTTACCCCATGGCTTATCACAGGCCCATATTTCTCTCTTAATATTTTGCTGCTCTAGTTACCAGCCAACCAATCATCAAGCTTAGCTTCTTTCTAACATCAATTGATGTTATGGAGGAACCACGGCCTTTAGGCCCTGCACAAGTATGCAAACAAAAGGCCCATATATCTGTAACATCCTCAAACTTTAAGGGGTTCAAATTAAATTAGTTGAGGTATCATTTTTAAGTAACAGTTCAAGCAATTTGACCTAGCGTAACGTTTATTTGAGGGTAAAAATTCTAAGTGAACAGAGAAGAAGAGAGGGAACGACTGGAGTTTTTTGAGGGGGTTCCGGTAATAGGTAAGAGGTTTTATTCCTTTTTTTTTATTGTTGTATTTTTTCAAGGAGAACACTCCTCCTTTTATAGGGGCCAAATCCATCATCTCCACCCCCTCATAACTGCTCCCGAGAAATTTTCCCTCAACAATCCATTTCCTACTTTTCCATGTTTTTCACAACATGAGAGCTGTTGATTTGGTCACACAAGACCGAGTCAAGGTAACATCTCCCACTTGACCAAATTAACCAAGTGACATACCTCTCACTATCCGTGAGATTAGATGTTTTTTCTTATCATTACTCCCACTATTCATAGAGAGTAACTTTTATTTCATTATTCATAAAATTTTACTTGGACTTATTTATTTCTAAGTCCCATCAAACTTACATATTTGATAAAAAAATTTCGCTGGTATTCATTTTGTCAAAGGATCAACAATCATATCTGAAGTAGGGATATAAGTCACTTTGACTTCTCCCTTTTCTATAATATCTCGAATATAGTGATACTGGATCTCAATATGTTTTCCTTTAGAGCTATTCACGCCACTATTGATTAAGTTAATTGCTGCTTGATTATCACAATAAATATTAATAGACCCTTCTAACAAATTGAGATCTAGATCAATTAAAAACCATCTTATCCAGACAGCAAGTGTAGTTGTTATACTGCAAGCTATATATTCAGCTTCTTGCATATATCTAGAAACACACCATTGTTTCTTGCTACTCCAAAAAATATCTCATCCTCCAAAGATGAATAAGTTTCCAGAAATGGACTTTCCATCATCTTTATCACCTTCAAAATCAGCATCGGAGTAACTGAGGAGATCAAGCGAATCAGCTTGATAAACTAATCTAAGAGTCAATGTACCTTTGATATACTTCATAATCATTTTAACAGCTTCCCAATGTGCTAGTCCTGGATTACTTTGATATCGATTGACTAGACTTACAATATAAGCTATATCAGGTCTGGTGTACAACATTACATACATCAAGCTTCCAATTGCTTGAGCATAAAGAACATCTAATGGCTTTTGCCCATCTCCAGGGTTTTGCTCTTTAAATAATCTCTTTCCCATGACCAACGGAGTTGGTGCCGCATTAGAATTCTCCATTCCAAACCTTTTAAGAACTATTCTTAAATATTTTTCTTGGTTTAAACTTAGCATTCTAGATTTTCTATCTCGAATTATTTAAATTTCAAGAATATATGATGCATCTCCCATGTCTTTCATCTTAAACTTTTCGCTGAGATCTGCCTTGATTTTATTCAACATTTTTATGTCATTTCCAACGAGCAATATATCATCCACATATAAGGATAATATAGTAAATTTGCTCCCATTTTTCAAGACATATACACAACTATCTAATTTAATTTGAATAAAACCAAGTTTAGTGACTGCATGATGAAATTTGAGATACCATTGTCTAGAAGACTGTTTTAAGCCATATATAGATTTTATTAATTTGTAAACTATATGTTCTTGTTATTTCACCTGAAAACCTTCAGGTTGTTGCATATATATCGCTTCGTTCAACTCTCCATTAAGAAATATAGTTTTAACATCCATTTGGAATAATTCCAAATCAAAATATATAACAATAGCCAAAATAATTCAAATGGATGTAAATATAGCTATAGGAGAATACGTATCTAGAAAATCTATTCCTACCTTCTGGTTGTAACCCTAGGCAACTAACCATTCTTTAAATTTATCAATAGATCCATCAACATGATGTTTCTTTTTAAGCACCCATCTGCGCCCTATGGCTTTTCTATTTTCCGGTAGATCACATAACTCTCATTCCTTATTCTTTTCTATAGAATCAAGTTCTTCTCTCATGGATTCTAGCTATAAAGCTGATTCATGCGATGTCATCACATCAGAGAATATTAAGGGATCTTGTTCTTCTATATTTGCATCTATTGAGAAACAGGATGGCTCACATGAATATAAATAGTAACCATCCATCCTGAAGCTTGTGTTCTTGGCCTTTTGTTGTCTATAGCCGGTTGATGAGGTACATTATTTCCATAGATATTTTAACATTTTTAAGGTTAGGTTCATTCATAATATCAGGGTCATTAGCGGGAATAACACCGTAATAACCATCATCTATTATAGTTAGAGGTTTTGTTTCCTCTCGAACTTGTTCTTGTTCCTCTAGGTTATCTAGAAATATAGCATCTCTGCTTTCAATGATCCATTTTTCTTTATTATAGAACTTATAACCTTTAGAATTTTCTGAATATCCTATGAATCTACACTTTACTGTTTTTAAATCCAACTTATTTCTAAGTTGATATGGAATGAGAACATGGGCTATAGATCCTCACTTCCTGAGATGACTCAGATTAGATTTCCTCACATTCCATAAATCATAAGGTGTAGATACAACTGATTTGGTGGGAATTATATTTAAAATGTAGTTTGTAGTTAACAATGCTTCTTCCAAAAAGTTTTTAGAGAGACCAGAATGAGATAACATGCATCTAATTACATTCAGTAATGTTTCGTTCTTTCTTTCGGCAATACTATTCTGCTGTGGTGTATACAACATTTTTGTATGCCTTTTAATTCTATGTTGAATACAATAACTCTCAAATTCTTTAGAGTTATGTTCGCAATTGTTTGGTGGGAAAATTTGAAGAAGACAATTGAGAATTAACTTTGTACTATACAATAACTCTAAAATTCTTTAGAGTTACAATTCTCTCGATACAATTTCTCTCTAACAAACTTTAGAAAAAGAACTTACAATCTCCTCAATCGGAATCCCGATTTATAAAAGAGAGAAGGAATCGATAGAGATCCTTCCCTTTGTTTAACCTAAGTTCTTTACGGTAGCGATGAGATTCCTCCCTCAAAACTCACGCCAAGTTTTCTCCTCGTTAACGATCCAAATACCTTGCTGGATTGAAGTCGATGAAACTTGCACGACAAGTTTCAAGAATAACTCTTAACGAGTTTTAGAACTCAGAACGAGTTTTAAACTCTATAACAAAGTTAATTTGAACCAGAAATCGGTTTTAAAGTCAAGTACTAAATCACCAAAGATTTTCTGTTGCTGAAGAATGCTATAAGATCTCCAAAAGATCTAAAAAAAAGAACCTTCTGCCAAAAATCCGATCTGCAAAAAAAAGCCAATAGTCGATCTCCCCCAAAACAGGATCCAAACTTAGTCGAGTTTACTCATATTTATAGGAAGATTAAGGGGTGTAACTGCCCCCTTAATCCACTCCTAAGTAGGGCTAAAATCCCTCCAATCGTAGGGAAAACGCTGAAACTACATTCTGGGCCCGAACTCTGCGTTTTAAACCTGAAACATAGAGTTAGAGACCTAAAATACAGAGTTGGACATGTTTAAGGCTAAAAATACAGTGTTCGCACAGCGTTGTGAACTTGAAACGCAAAATTGAACTCTGCATTTTGGGAATTTAATGATATTGTTGACTTTGAATCTCTTTCATTAGGGCATTCGCAGAGATCGTCATTTTGTAATCTCTATCATAGCTCCTTAAAATATAAGAGTTGTCAGATTATAACTCTTGTAGTTGTCTATGGAGACTGCTTAATCAGAGTTTCCATCGGTTGTCGTGAAGATCGTTGAATTGTAACTTTCTCGATCTACATGAAAATCTTCTAATTGTAGCCTTCATTCGTTGATATGAAAGTCAATTGTCTGTAACTTTCATTGTTGAATTGTTCATATGAAAATCATTCAAATTGTAACTTCCATATTGAATTGTAACTTTCTCGATCAACTATCTATAATAATTTTTAGACAGCCTATAGAGCCCACTCCAAAGTTTTCTAAAGTTCCCGGTTGACCGGAACAAATTTCAGAATACTTTGGATCCCCAAATTGATTTCAGATCTGTTGTCGAATGAAAGTTCACCATATATTTTTTAAAGATATCATGAATTCGATTGTAGAAATTTGTTGTATGTCGTAGTTTTGCAACTTCTTCGCTAACTTCCTTGAGATCTCCTTTGCTAATGATTGAACTCATACTTCCAACGAACGTGTAGAAGTAGTTAAGGTAGTTTTGATCACCTTAAACCAAATAAGATAACTTTTATGTCTTGATGACAATGAACTTAGTCAAACAAGCTAAAGCCCAAGTCATCTCAGCCGATGTAACCAGAGCGACAGTAACAATAAATTTGCTTGGATCTTTGAGATACTCCTTCAACTTATATGAAGGTGTATTTAGTGTCAACAACACCAGCCAAAAGTGAAAGGCTCTAGAAGGGGGGGGGGGGGGTGAATAGGGTTTATGGACCAATAATATGCAATTAAAGGATTTTTCAATAAACCAAACACAGTTATGAAATACAATGACAATAAAAGAGAGTAGGGATAGAGATAGTTAGCCAATTAATGACACGCGGTATGTTCATGAGGTTCGATGGCTGACCTACGTCCCTGCTCCCCACTCTCGAGGAGAAATCCACTACATACCCGGTTTGGAAGACGGAACTTCTTCTACACAACGATCTCCACCGAGATCTCACAACCACACAGTCGATCTCCACGAGATCAAGCTCACAACAGAAGCAATTGAAAGAAAAACTCTCTCTTTATAGTATCCCTATGGCAAGAAGAGATGTTGCACTGAAGCTTGGGATGTGAACTTTGAAACAGTGAGGAACAAAATTGAAAGTTGAAGATCTTTGAAAACACAAACTTAAAACCAAGAGATTTGCAATAAAACTATGGTACTGAAGTAGTTGGGGTTGTTAGGTATTTATAGGAAGAGAATACAACAACTAAAACCCTAAAGAATCAACAGAAATCCAACAGAAATCAAGAAACAAATTCTGTAAAAAACTAGTTATTACTGTGCTTATTAGTCGACTGACTGGAAGCATCAGTCGACTGATGAGCTGAGCGTTGTATTCAAATACCAGCTCATCGGTCGACTAATGATAACTTTTAGTCGACTGACAACTCGTCAGTCGACTTATCAGTCGACCAAAACAGAACATAAACATTTTGATGATTCCAGGCACTTTCATCAGTTGACACATCAGTCAACTAATTTCATCAGTCGACTGATCAATCGACTGATAACAGGTTATCAGCCTAAAATTATTTTGAAATTAAGTTTCAAAGCTCTGTTAAAAATAGTAAATAAATTCTAAAAATTGTGAAACTTTGTAAACAGTTTATAAATATTTTAACAAACTTGTTTGAAAAGGAATTTTGTAAAAAGGTCCTCGTATTTGTGAAAATCACTGTTTTAGAAAAAGTACCAAAATACGAGTTTTGAAAGTGTGCAAATGTGTTATCCCATGAGCTTCAAATGTAATCAACTAACTACTTACCTACATTAAGTACTAAAGAGAAAAAAGTAGAAAATATCCCTCACATATGAGTACATGGCTTGAGTCTTGATATTTGCTCTTGAGTTGATGAAGCTTATCATGCATATAGTGCTCTTGAAAGCTTTGCTTTATCACTTTGCCTCCATCTCCTTAGATATTGTCGGTATAGTTCATTTTCCATCCAATCCTCCATGTCAGGTACTAATGATATGTGATCCACAATATAGCTTAATAAATAATTAGCACCAATAATGGTGTTTATAAATCATTATCAAAACAAAGGACCTAACAATCTTCCCCTTTTTGAAGATGACAAATAACCATTATGCAAGAGCAAGTACAAATAGATTATTTGGCTTATAGATAGTTGCTGCTCCTATCTATAAGGCTCCTATCTATAAGGCTCCCTTTACTATGTGCACAAGTAAGGAGATTTCTCTCCTCCTTTGGCAACATCAAAAACGGGATAAAATTAACACAATATGCATGCTAAAAACCCACACAATGCACCTCAAATGTTGGCCTACCCGGTCTCCCTCAAGTATTAGGAATTATGACCTATCTCTAGGCATTACCACCTATCCTACTCCTCTTGGGACGATCCTGGTCTCTCACCTCTACACTCCTCTTGGTACCCCTGTGTGCTTAAGCATGGCTTGACATTTTAGGATCAAGAAAGAGAAAAAATGTAGATATGACAATGGTAGAACAAAGAATTAAAAACAAAATAGGCAAAAAGGAGATTATTTTAAAGAATGCACATGCCCAATTCATTCCTAATGTGGCAAAAATCAACTTCATAAAGGGGTTTAGTAAAGATATCCGCTAATTAAGATTTAGTGTCAATATAAACAAGGGAAATATCTTTTCGTTCAACATGATCACGTAAGAAGTGATGCCGTACATCTATATGTTTGGTTCTAGAATGCAAAACAGAATTTTTTGAAATATTGATAGCACTAGTATTGTCACAAAAAAATTTTGTATCATGAAAGTACAAATCAAATCAACCAAAATCTGTTTCATCCACAAAAGTTATGCACAACATAAGCCGACGACAATGTATTCCACTTTCGTAGTTAACAAAACAACACAATTTTATTTCTTAGATGCCCAAGGTACAAGTGAGTTACCCAAAAATTAACAAGTACCACTCGTACTTTTGTGGTCTACCCTACAACCGGCAAAGTCGGCATCACCTAACCACAAAGATCAAAAGATGTATTTTTAGGATAAAACAAGCCAAGTTCTAAAGAGCCATTAATATATTTTATAATCCTTTTAACCGTAATCAAATGAAACTTTTTAGGAGAAGCTTAAAAACATGCACATGCAAAAACACTAAACATGATATCCGGTCTACTAGCTGTGAGATAAAGAAGACTACCTATCATACCGTGATATAGCTTTTGGTCTACCTTTTCACCGCTTTCATCCGCATCCAACTTGATGGTGGTGCTCATTGGAGTTGGGGCATGTTTTGAACTTTACATCCTACATTTTTTTACCAACTCCCTAGCGTATTTGCTTTGTGATACGAAAATGCCATAATTGGATTGTTTAACTTGGAGGCCGAGAAAGAAGGTGATCTCTCCCATCATGCTCATCTCAAATTGATCTTGCATTACTTTAGAAAAGTCCTTGCACAAAGATTCATTAGTGGCACCAAATAATATCATCCACATAAATTTGAACTAAAATGAAGTCATGTTTTCATTTTCTAACAAAAAGAGTATTATTAATTGTTCCTTTTATAAAACCATTTTCAATGAAAAAAATTGAGAGGAGAGCATACCAAGCTCTAGGAGCTTGTTTTAACCCATATAAAGCTTTTTGAACCCGGTATACATGATTTGGAAAAGATGAGTCAATAAAACCGGGAGGATGCTCAACATAAACATCTTCTTTAATAAAACCATTTAAGAAAATACTTTTGACATCCATTTGAAATAATTTAAAATTTTTAAAACTTGCAAAGGCCAAAAATATCCTAATAGATTCCAATCTTACAACCGATGTAAAAGTTTTATTATAGTCTATGCCCTCCTTTTGATTGTATCCTTAGGTAACCAAAGGAGCTTTATTCCTAGTAACTATGCCATACTCATCAAGTTTATTTCTAAAAACCCATTTAGTTCCAATAATAGAAATATCATTAGGTCTAGGAACTAATTTCCAAGCATTGTTTCTTTGAAAATTATTCAATTCTTTATGCATAGCTAAATTCTAAAATTCATCTTTTAAAGCATCGTTAATACGTTTGGGTTCTATTTGGGATAAGAAGGCTACATTACCACATTCGCTCATAGGTTTTGAGCGAGTCAAAACGCCTTTGGATGGACTTCCTATAATTTGGTCTTTAGGATGATCCGGTACAAACTTACAAGCCTTAGGATGTTCTTCTTGTGTTTCTTCATTTATGTTCTCCCCGTCAATTGGTGCATTCGTTGAGGGTTTGTCATTAGTTGCAAGATCTCCATTCCTTCCTCAATCTCATCATCATCCTTAGGCAAATTATCTTGCAAACCAATATTAGATTTATCAAACGTAACGTTTATAGACTCTTCAACAATGAGTATTCATTTGTTGAAAACTCTATAAGCCTTACTTCTAGGAGCTTATCCCAAAAATATCCCAACATCAATTTTTGAATCAAATTTACCATGATGGTCTTTAGTATTTAAGATAAAGTATTTACAACCAAAGATACGAAAATATCCGATATATGAAGTTTTACCAAAAAATAATTCATAAGGAGTTTTCTTAAAAGAAGGTCTAATTAAAACACGATTTAAAATGTGACAAGCCGTATTGACGGCTTCCACCCAAAAATATCTTGTAAAATCATAAGAGTTTATCATAGTGCGTGCCATCTCTTGTATGGTTCTATTTTTTTGTTCAACAACACCATTTTGTTAGGGTGTTATATAAACGGAAAAAACATGAGTTATACTATGATGAGCACAAAAATCATTAAAAAATTTGTTTTGAAATTCTCTACCATGATCACTTCTAATTTTAACAACTTTTAAATCTTTTTTATTTTTAATTCTTTTCACAAAAAAAGAAAACTCTTCAAAGCATTTGTCTTTATTAGCAAGAAAAATTACTCATGTGAAACGAGAGAAATCATCAACAATAACACACATAGTGTTTACCTCCTAGAGAGGCAACACGCATGGGTCCAAAGAGATTGAGATGTAATAATTGTAAATGTTTAGAAGTGGATACCTCATTTATGGATTTGAAGGAAGTCTTAGTTTGTTTACCTTTGGCACATTCCTCACAAGTAGAATCCTTAAAATATGTTAGATTTGGGAGTCCTCTTACTAAGTTCTTCTTGGATAGCTTAGATATTAGCTTCATGTTAGCATGTCCAAGTCTCTTATGCCAAATCCAAGAATCCCCATCTACCGCAGCAAGACACTTTACATCTTGATCTAAAAGCTCGTTCATCTCAAAAATGTAAATATCAGATCTTATAAAAGCAACAAAAATGGTTTTATCATTTCTACTAATAATACATTTATTTGTTTAAAAATAATATCAAATTATTTGTCACTTAATTGACTAATGCTAAGAAGATTATGGTTTAAACCTTTTACAAAATATACATCTTTAATTACGGGAGAAGGTATCTTACCAATAGAATTGATTCCTACGATTTTACCTTTCTCGCCGCCACCAAGGGAGACAATACCTCCTTTAATCCTTGATAGGGTTGCAAATAATTCTTTCTTGCCCGTCATATGATGAGAGCAACCACTATTAAGGTATCACAACTCTTTACGTCTTATGCGAGACGTTCCCTACATATAAACAAGTTGTAGAACCTTTAGGTACCCAAGTTTTGGGTCCTTGAGTGTTAGTATTTTTGGTACCATTGGGTACCAACATTAACTCATAATGATCAATGTTATTTTTAATCCTACAATAAGTAGAAATATGACCATCTTTCATGCAATATGTGTACAAAAACTTTTTCTTGTATGTAGGAGCATAAGATTAATGAAACTATTTTCTACCAACATGATGATGACTAGAATGAGCATGATTAGATTTAATTCTAATGTTTTCAATTTCTAATCTCTTAACTTTAGATCTTAGTTGTTTGTTTTCCAAGTTTAGATCTCCTATCATCTCATCTTTTAGAGCAAGAGATGATTGTAGTTGCTCAAACTTAGAGTCACAATAAACATGCAATTTTTTGAATGAATAATATTCTTTTGCTAATCTCTTAAATTCAAAATTTAATTATTCTAAAGCTGCTTCTAATTCACATTACATATAAAGAGATTCCCTTTTGGTTTCGGATTGTACATCATCTTCATGAGTCATGAAACAAATATTCCGGTCATGAAGAGCAATCTTGGTGCCCTCATCATCCGAATCGCTTTGTTCGGATTCATCCCATCTGGCGTACATAGCCTTCTTCTTCTTGTATTTCAAATACTTCTCCTTGAGCTTGGGACAATTCTTGGCTAAGTGTCTCGGTTCGTTGCATTCAAAGCATTTACCTATACGAGAAGAAAATTTATCATTAGATTGATTCTTAAAATTTTTGTTTATTTTAATTAGTCTTGATATCCTTCTAGAGAGGTGTGCTACTTCTCTAGAGACATCATCTTCACTATCCGAGGAGGTTGAATCGTCAATTGCTCCCTTGAGAGCTATAGACTTTGATTTTTTAGGGTGGCTCCTCGGTTGCCTTTGGGGGTGTTTCTTCCTTATCCTTAACCTTCTTCTCATAGAATTTGAGCTTGCTAATGAGTCCATCAAGAGTGAGAGTAGATAGATCATGTGCTTCTTCGATGGCCATAGCTTTAGGTTCCCAAGCCGGCGTCAAAGAGCGAAGAATTTTGTAGCACATCTCTTGATTCTCCAAGACCTTGTCAAGACCATGCAATTCATTTATAATATTAGTGAACCGAGAAGACATAGAGTCAATAGATTCACTTGGAAGCATTTTGAATAGTTCATAATCATTCATGAGACCACTAATCTTAGACTCCTTCACTTGGGGGTTCCCTCATGGGTAATGCATAACTTCTCCCAAATTTCGTGTGCGATTGCACATGTAGAAACTCTCTTGTACACATTAGGGGTAAGACCACAAATTAGTGCATTCATGGCCTTAATGTTAAGGTTTGCTAGGTTTCTTTCATCTTCGGTCATTTTACCACTATCCTTTTTGACATATTTCTTTTTTATGTTTTCTAAAATGTCAAGGTCAATGCATTGTAAATAAATTCTAATCCTAGCCTTCCAATGGGCAAAGTTGCTACCGGTGAAGAGGGGTGACCTAGTGGTGGATTGAACTTCTAGCATATACATATTCATTGAAGCCTCCATAATGATCTTCTGTCTAAGGGTTTTAAGCCTAACAATAGTAGACACCTTGCTCTGATACCAATTGAAAGGTCCTAGAGGGGGGTAGGGTGGGGGTGAATAGGGTTTATAGACTAATAATATGCAATTAAAAGTTTTTTCAATAAACCACACACAAATATGAAATACAATGATAATAAAAAAGAGTAGGGATAGAGATAGTTAGCCAATTGATGACACGCGGTACGTTCACAAGGTTTGGTCCACTAACCTACGTCCCTGCTCCCCACTCTCGTAGAAAAATCTACTACACACCCGATTGGGAAGCCGGAACTTCTTCTACACAACGATCTCCATCGAGATCTCATAACCACACAGTCGATCTCCACGAGATCAAGCTCACAACAAAAGTAATTAAAAGAAAAACTCTCTCAATTTATAGTAACCCTATGGCAAGAAACGAGATTGCACTGAAGCTTGGGATGTAAACTTTAACACAGTGAAGAACAAAATTGAAAGTTGAAGCTCTTTGAAAACACAAACTTAAAACCAAGAGATTTGCAATAAAACTATAGTACTGAAGTAGTTGGGGTTGTTGGGTATTTATAGGAAGAGAATACAATAGCCAAAACCCCAAAGAATCACCAGAAATCCCACAGAAATTGAGAAATAGATTCTGTAAAAAACTACCCGTTACTCTGCTTATCAATCGACTGAGGGGAAGCATCAGTCGACTGATGAGCTGAGCGTTGTATTCAAATACCAGCTCATTGGTCGACTGACGATCACTTTCAGTCGACTGACAACTCATCAGTCGACTTATCAGTCGACCAAAACAGAACATAAACTTTTTGATGATTTCAGGCACTTTCATCGGTCGACATATCAGTCGACTAATTTCGTCAGTCGACTGATCAGTCGACTGATAACAGGTTATCAGCCTAAAATTATTTTGAAATTAAATTTCAAAGATCTGTTAAAAATAGTAAATAAATTCTAAAAATTGTGAAACTTTGTAAATAGTTTATAAACATTTTAACAAACTTGTTTGAAAAGGAATTTTTTAAAAAGGTCCACGTATTTGTGAAAATCACTATTTTAGCAAAAGTACTAAAATACGAGTTTTAAAAGTGTGTAAGTGTGTTATCCCATGAGCTTCAAATGTAATCAACTAACTACTTGCCTATATTAAGTACTAGAGAGAAAACAAAATAGCAAATATCCCTCACATATGAGTACATGGCTTGAGTCTTGATATTTGCTCTTGAGTTGATGAAGCTTCTCATGCATATAATGCTCTTGAAAGCTTTGCTTCATGACTTTGCCTCCACCTCCTTAGATATTATCGGTATAGCTCATTTTCTATCCAATCCTCTATGTCAGGTGCTAATGATATCTGATCTACAATATAGCTTAATAAATAATTAGCACCACTAATGGTATTTGTAAATAATCATCAAAACAAAGGACCTAACAAAAAGATTCTTATAGGTATTGATGAACACCTCACGTGTAGCTGCAAGAGTTGGGTAATAGAGAGCCAATGATAGTGAAGCAACCATAGAAACACTAGCTATGACTTTATCAACGAGGTCATCTTCAGTGAGGTTGAGCACCTTCGGGCTGAAAATAGATCCATCATCCTAGACAGAGAAAATCACAAGCCCATATGAGAAGGACCTTATTTCAAATTTGGATAGGAGAACGGCCTCAGAGGGACCCATTTTGTCTCATTTCTTGATCAATTCAACTGGGTTGATGATTTCAACAGTAATCTTGTTAACCTTGGTTAGAATGTTAATCTATTTGGAAGGATGAGTTGCACGACGGATCGAGCTTAATAGTGTCAGCATTATCAATTACAACCTGTCTGTACTCATCCAAGAGACTGCATAGGTTTTTATTGTAAATCAGTTTCTTTTTAGCTTTCGTCACCTTGATTGCCATTACTAGCTTCTCTGAGTATCTAAGGATAATTGCGGAAATGCGAGGCCCGTTGTAGCCAAAAACTCCAAGAAGGCGAAGCTAATGGGAGATGTGATGAAGTCTACACTCGTAGTGCTCCCAGATGATAAAGGAGATAAAGCGCTTTAATTGACTCCTTCTGTTCCTAAGGATGTGGAAGCTGAAGGGAAGTTGAGTGTCGGGGGTTCAGAGTCTGCCCCCTCGATGGGACCTATTGATGAAATGACCACAAGGCAGGATCTGCCAACAAAATTTCCTTCTAAAGCTGTTTCTTGATCTACTCTTACTGAATCTGTAGGTTTAATCTACCAGATTTACCCTCCTCCGAGTTCAAAAATCCTAAGGAAACTCATCAAACAAATAGAGAGTTCGATGAAATTAACTCGATGTCATAGCCTTAGACAAGTTGCTTTTGAGGATTTAGAGCCTCTCTTGACTAGCTACCTAGATAACATCGAGAGCTTGGGTGACGTGCAATGGACTGAACATTTTAGGGAGAGCATTATCCTCTTGAAAGCAAAATTGAGGACCCTTTTAGATTTACAACGCGTCAATTTGGAGTCTGAAGTGGAGCAAGCTTTTTCTATGGCTCGCATCTCAAAAGTGCATCATCGAGAAGCCCTTCGCAAGAGCTTATCTGAAACAGAGACCCAAATCATAATTTTGTAGAAGAAGCATGATTAACTCTAGGTTGAATTAACCACTTCCACCACTGGTGCTACTGATAAAGAACTCAGGAACGAAGTGCCTAAATGTGTTTGAGCGGCCCATGAGAAGAAGCTGTCTGCACTTAAGTCCAAGCTCAGATCCCTCAAATTGAAGAGTCCTGGCGCTTGAATCTTATATTGCTTTTAGCCGGGGTTAAGATTTTTTTTTTGTTTTGTATCATTTTCATGCTAATTATTGTCACTCTATATCAGATTAACAATGTTGAATGAAAGTGATATCATAACGCTTTTCACTATCTTCTTCTGGTTTTTAATTTGGAACGATAAAAATATTGGAAATGTCATAAGTGTAATGATAACTTAGCATGAATTGAAAATTCTCTTCATTATTACTTAGAATAACTTTAGTAAATTTTAATCGTCAGAGGTGTAATGTTAACCTAACGACATACAAGTTAGGGAATGTTTAACCTAGTTTATTACTCTCCATTCAAATGAAGTCTGAGTAATCCACCCTCAGTCTAAATAAAATTGATGTTTCATCTCAGACTTTGCTGGGGAAAATAAACATAATTTGTTACTCTCGCTTCATATGAAACACGAATAACCAACCCCCAGTCTAGGGAAAGTAGATTGATTATCTCAGACTTGGCTGAGAATTAGGAGAAGGAAACTTCATGGCTTATGGGTAACATTTCTTGAGAAATTTCCCGTTAATAGGCATCATGATTCTGTCGTATTTCTGGTTGATGGGATGGTGTGCCCCATTCGAATAGACTGATTCTACTATGAACGGTCCTTCCCACTTGGGATTAAACTTCCCTTTGGTCTTGTGTGTTATCATCATAGGTCGTCTGACAGCTAAGACCAAATCTCCTTTCTTAAAGATTTGCTCTTTGACCGTCTTATTATAGGCTTTGGAGATTCGAGCTTGATACAATTTGATCTGTTGTTGAGCCTAAAGTTGCATGTCATCTAATACTTCAAGTTCTTGAAGACGTGATTGATGTTGTTCTTCATCTGTCATCCTGGTTGCAAGGGTGACTCTCAGAGATGGAATTTGGAGCTCCAACGGTAATACGACTTTACAGCCATAAACCAAAGAGAATGGGATGGCTTTTGTAGGGGTCTTCACTGTTGTGTGATAGGCCCACAAACATTCACTAAGTTTTTCATCTCAGTTGTGACGGCTCTTGGAGACAAACTTCTTGAGAAGCTTCATAATAGTCTTGTTGAATGCTTCTATGAGACCATTGGCTGGCAGATAGTATGCTGTCGATGCGACACTTTGGATTCTAAACTTATCACAGAATCTCTGAAAACCATGACTAACAAATTGTGTTCCATTATCATAGACTATGCGCCTTGGTACACCAAAGCGGTAGATTACGTGATGTTTGATGAACTTGATCATGTTTGAAGCTTTAACCTCTTTCAACGGAATTACCTCCGCCACTTAGAAAAGTAATCGGTCACTGCTAAGATGAATCAATATCCTTTGGTTGTTGGTAGAGTAATGGGTCTCACAATATCCATTCCCCACATCTCAAATGGCCAAGATGATGATGTTGGGTACAAGTTCCCTAGTGCCTGATGAATAAAGACACCATGGATTTGGTGCGTGACAACGTTTAGCATAGTCGACGGCATCTAAAAATATTTTTGGCCAATAATAGCCATGGGCTGCACACATCCCATCATGAGCTTCCTTAAGAGCCTCTTGTGCTTCTCTTCTAGAGAGGCAATGAAGTAAGACTCCATCATGTGATTTATGGTACAAGGTTTGAGAGACCGCGTCGTAATAGAATCGAAGAGCCTTTCGTTTGATGGAGGTTGCCTCTTTAGCATCATCTGGTAGTATCCTGTATAAGACATAGTCAATATATGGGAATTGCTAATCCCTTGGTTCTAGCTTAATTGAAGTTGCACAGGTAATTTTTGCTGTTGTCTAATTTGAGTAGTGCTCTAAGGGAAGATTTAGGTGATACAAGTCACGGCCCATAATGAATATCGTCATCTCTTCTTTTGGTGGCAATTCTAGAGAAGTTGCCAATAAGGCTAAAGCATCCGCATATGTATTCTGAGCTCGTGGGATGTATTCAATGAAGAAGCCTTCAAACTTCCGAGCTAACTCTAGTACAAAGAGGTGATATGGGACTAAGTCCTCATTACGTACTTCATATTCTCCTCGGACTTGATTCATAGTAAGTTGAGAATCACGTAAGCCTCGAGGTGTCAAATGATGAGTTCCTCGGCCAATTGCATCCCTAGCAGCAAAGTATTATACTCTGCTATATTATTGGCGCATGGCTCGATTAGAGAGAATCCTCTTGGGATTACGTGATCGCCTGGGGATACAAGTACCACCCTTACACCAGCAGTGATTCCTCCATTAGGGTTTGCTCTAGACGCACTGTCAAAGAACATTTTCCATACTTGTATCACTTCTTGAGTTGCACAAGCTTCGACGACTTCATCTGGTAAATCTTCATATAATTTGGATAATTCAAATACTGGATGGTCGATTAAGAAATCTGCCAAAGCTTACCCTTTAACAACCTTCTGGGGCACAAATTGCATGTCATATTGTGACAGAAGGATCTCCCATTTCGCTAGACGATAATTCAGAGAAGATGGTTTCATCATGAGCACCCTCCAAGGATTTATTTTGGAGATGATATGGATTGTTTGTCCGGTATTGTTGTTGTTTAACGGGTTTCACATCTGTATCAATATTAAGACGATGCATGGCTACTTTGTGATCAAGACTAGGCATGTCTTCATAATTCTAAGTGAAAACATCTATATATTCTCTAAGGAGAGATATGAGGTCTTCTTTCTTGGGAGGTGATAAGGTCTCACTTTAAAGATTGCCTTAGGATTGAATTCATCCCCCATGTTGACCTGGATCACTTTATCTTTGGTGGGTGGTTCACGCTGCTCAAAACAAATATCCCACAAGATGTTAAGGCGCTTGATCTAAGGATCGTTGGTTGATTCGATTAATTCTTGGTCATCCTCTGTACCTTCGACTGGATGACTAAAAGAAGCTATGTTCACGAACATACTTTTAAATATTGCTCTAACGCTTACATCAGATTCCTATGAGGATGTTCCGGATGAATGGTCTTGGTACAGGCAGTAGCCGGGCTCGTCTTCTTAAAGAGGAGGAGTTGAAACATATCCTAGCCCTCTTTTAGTTTTATAGTAATAATCAAGAGGTTTTCCTTCTGAGTAGAAAGTCGAATCGGTGCTCGTCTTCCTTTCCTAAAATTTAAACCTTTTTGTTTACCAAAGTCATAACACATCATTTTCATCAATTTGATGGAGTTAGGTTCATGATAATGGAATTGGGGGATTCCTTTGTCCTCTTCTGAACTCTCCCGCTTGAGTAATTCAGGTTTGACCCTACCAAAATAGATCAGCTTTTGCCCTTTCCTTCTAGACGGGACCATGATGAAAGCCTTCTGTACATCCTCCATCTCTTCGAATGTGGTGAATGATGATTTTAAAGGCAAAGTAAGTGAAGCCTCGACGTACAATATGCACCATGATTTAGTACCTGCATCTATATCAATCTCTATTTGTTCATATTCAGAGGACACATCAGACAAGTATGCCAAGTTGAAATCCTTATTAATGTACCACTCGCCCTCACTCGGTACATTGTTATTATCCTCATTCTAACCTATTACATCAAAATTCAACTCCCATGGACAATCTTTCTCAGGATCGGGCTCGATGTCAGATTCATTACCACTGCCGGCGACCTCATTTGATTTCTCTAGCTCTTGGGAATCTAAGTAGAAGACCGAGTCAGTGTGAAGGTTCTCCACCCCTCTGAAGGGTTGCTTCTCAGTGATCAGAGTTTTGACTTCTTCCTCCTCGTCAGCATATTTCAAGACCTAATGAAGGGTAGATGGGTTAATGTGATTTGCATGAATCCAAGGCCGTTCCTAATAATAAATTATAAGACGTGTCTGCTTCTATGATATAACAAGTCACTTCAGACTTGAGATCTATGATTTAGCACCTAAGTTTGATTTTACCCAAGGGTCGTGTGCTGTTGGCGTTGAATCCGAAGATGGTTGTCAAGGTAGAACTTAGCCAGTGCAAGGGAATCCCTAGAACTTGCATGACCCGATATAGCATGATGCTGAGTGCTGAGCTCGGATCAACTTATACACTACTAATCTCAGAAGATCCGATATACCCCGTATAATACAGAGGTCTATCATGCTTGTGTTTAATCTGCATATATTCTTGAGTGAATGATATGCATGACAGACTTTTTACAACTTGTAAACATTGTACACAAGATTGTTCTTTGGAAGCTTCTGGAACCGGAGTGACCTGAGTAATAAAGCTCTTCATGTTCGTCAAAGCTTTAATTAGAGCTTCCCTTGTGGTCTTGGAAAATCGCAGAAGCTCGTGCAAGGTCTTGCAGGGATGTTAGCCAATTGCGCTATGACGTTGAATTGGAAGGGTTTACTTGGTCCTCTGGTCTCCTGTTGAAGAAGGTTCTGGTTGAAGCGAAGCTCTTTGAATTTCCCTTTATCGGTTGTCTTTTTAGGAGCAGAACCCCTAACCTCTGGGGCTTGATCTTCTGCTCCTTGAACATCTTGGCTACAATTTCTCAAATATGTTTTTCCTGATCAGGTGCTAAGGTTACCTCCTTGATCTGCTGCAAGAACGATCCTCTTTTCTTCCGAGTCCGTAAGAGCTTTGAGATAATCATCATCCTTAGTTATAGAGGGGCTAATTATATTGGAGGACTTCACATTGCCTCTCTTCTTCTTCGTTGATGCACTTGTCCATTGATGGTCTTTAATTAAGTCAGGATGGACCCACATGATTTCACCTTTTGGAGTAGTGAGGGGTACCAATCCTTTATCCTTCTGACTATGTGGGTCAATATTCTTCATGTGTATTTCTCCATTAGGGATAGGGATAACACCGTTTGCGGCTGCTACAGGAGGAAAATCTTCGAACTGTACTGATATAAAATTGGTGGACACGGTCTTCTGTTCTAGTTTTAGCTTGAGTACATTAGCATCGACCAGGTGTTGCAGAATATCCTTGAAGATATAACATCTCATCGTTAGTTGTCTTAGCATTCTGTGATACTGGTAGTAATTAGAATCATCTACATTTCCTTCTTCTTCGGGCTTCTTTACTTCAGGAAGTTTCAGCTTGTTGTTCTTCTGAAGTAACTGGAATAGGGTGTCTACATGTTCCTCCTTGAAAGAGTAGTGCTTGGGCACCCTTTGTTGGTTCGACACCTTACCTTGCTTCACAAGTGGCACTCGGGTGCTGGTATCGACGGCCAGAGTCTTCTTTCCCTTGGGTCTGGGAGTGTTGACTTGGTTGTGTTGCGCTTGTGGATTTGACTTGTTAGCTTCTTCAGCTTTGACATGGGGAACAATCTCTTCTGCATGCTCTCCTTGTGAGACCAACTGCTTCCAGGGGTGACATTCTGCTACTCCTATTTGAGCTAGGAGATGGGTCTGTAAGTTATGCCTGTAAGTTTCCACCAAAGTAGATTATGTCATACCTGATGGGCATCGTAGGGTCATACTTCAGAATCTCTCCACAAAGGTCTTTATGGATTCTCCCTTCCTCTGCTTGGTGGTGAGAAGGATTGGGACAGAGACTTCTGAATCATCTTCGAAGAACCTGGCTAAGAAAAACCTTTTTAGATCTACCCATTTCTGAATAGACCCAGCATGCAACTTCATGAACCATTCAAAGACAAACCCCTTAAGGATGCCGATGAACAAACGCATTAATATGGCATCGTTCTCTATTGCATATCTAGTCTACGACTTGAAGCAATAGGTGTGTTGGTTTGGTGATCTTGTGTCGTCAAAAGCTTACAGAGTCGGGGCCTTGAATTACGGAGGATAGGGAGTTGTGTCCCATTCTGTGAGATAAGGCCACACTACTCTATCATTTTGGAGCTCACTCCTATTGGCAATTGCGTTGAGACGAGCATCCAACTCCTCTATCTTGGCCGATTGAGAATTGTGTTCATTCTCACCCTCCTTCTCTTTGTTAGAGGTAGACTTTATACTATGAGCTTCATGGTCCGAAGTCTCATTCATATTATCCTTCCCCTTTGATGATTTCACCTTTCGAGAGGATTCAGCTTTTTTGACATTTTCTGCAACCAGCTGAGTCATCAGATCTCATAGTTGACTGAGAGTCTCTTGTTGAGCTTGGAGCATGACCTGATATTCATTGACCCTCCTCTCTAGGTCATCTGAGCTCCCTATCATGTAAACAGAATTCTTATTTGCTACGAAAGAACTCGAGCACTGAGACTCCGCGATGGCCGAGTGTTCTTCATTAGAATTTGGTCCTCTAGCCAGTCGTTTATAATTAATAAGAGGAATGGCTCCTGTCCGAGTTTGAGTGTGTCGGTATATGCCTTTGAACTCATCACAAATTTCTATGAAAGTTGGCGACCGGCTAGTCCCTGAATCATCACACCTAAGAGATTTGCCTCTGTCGATCACATTGATAGTAATTGTAGGATATTTTATCTCTGAAGCTTTCTTCTTGTAGTGTTGCCGTCTTTTGGTAGGTCGAGTAACGTTCATCAATCGATCAAATACTGACCGCCTTAGTTCAGAAGTATAGCACAAACATTTTGAGAGAACTTTAGAGATGAGTCGTTCACAATGACATGAATGAACGGCTCGTTGCACTGGTCTTTCTCTTGAAAGAAACTCCCTTAAGTCAGATACCTAGGGAGATTCTCTTCTTAGAACTTGAGGTTGAAAGTTGAACTCCTTGTCCATCAGCGGTATGGACTAGTTCTTGTTGAACATGGACCTTGAATCCATGTTGATCTCTTTGGACACGATGGATCATGTCGCGTTCTGAAGTGGGAACACGAGGGTCATGTTCTGTTTGCCTAACGCTAGACTGAAGTCAGCATTTTATTAGTGAAACATAGCCTTGAAGTATGCATTTTGGGTCTTGAACGCACTCCTGAGAGTTGCGTTTAGAATCTAAAACGTGCTCCGGAGAGCTGCATTCAGTTTAGGAAACGCTTCCTTGAGGGTTGCATTTTAAAATGGAAATGCATCCCTGAGGGCTACGTTTAGGTATTGAAACGCATCCGGGAGGACTGTGTTCTGCCTTTCAAACATGCCCTTAAGGGCTACATTTTAAATTGATATTGCGTAGCTCATACTTGGGCTTGTCAATACAGCGCTCAAGTTGAGGTCCACAAACGCAGAGTTCGCGTTGATTGAGAGATCAACTCTCTCAGAGATGGGCTTATCGCAGTGATCTTCTCCTCCATCGAGCAACATTCTTCTTAGCCTACCTCAAGGCCTTTGTAGTGATATCACCTGCATTAATAGAGGTTGTCGTCGTAATGGGCCTCTTCTGACCCGATACGCATCTCTTCGACATAGTCGTGAAATCTTCAATTCGTTTGACGAGTCCAGCAGAGGCTGAGCTCACTCCTTCAGAGGAGGGCTATCCGAGCTATGTAGATCAAAGGAGAGCACCTACTTTGATGGTTCAGCAACTATTTTGGTCTTTTTGGAGACCATATGGACCCTGCGCATAGCCTTGGGGCTATGGGATCCAAAGGAAAGTACTTCTTCGTACTTGGCTTGGTCGAATTCCACGATGAGGGTCTCAACCGTTGTTTTAGCGAGGTTGATGTCGATTGCACTACCACTTTTTCATCAGTGAAGCCAGTTCCCAGCAGAGTCACCATCTTTTGTTTAGTGGAAAAAATTGAGGAAGACAATTGAGAATTAACTTTGTATTATCCTCTTTGATAAACTAAGAAAAAGAATTAATTACAATGCTCTCGATACACTTTCTCTCTAACAAACTTTAGAAAAAAAACTTACAATCTCCTCAATCGGAATCCTGATTTACAAAAAAGAGAAGGAATCGACAGAGATCATTCCCTTTGTTTAACCTGGGTTCTTCATGGTAGCGATGAGATGCCTCCATCGAAACTCGTGTTGAGTTTGCTCCTCGTTGATGATCCGAATACCTCGCTGGATTGAAGTCGATGAAATTTGCGTGGTAGGTTTTAAGAATAATTCTTAACGAGTTTTAGAACTCATAACGAGTTTTAAACTCTGTAACAGAGTTAATTTAAACCGAAAATTGGTTTTAAAGTCAAGTATTAAATCCCTAAATATTTTTTGTTGCTGAAGAATGCTCTGAAATCTCCAAAAGATCTAAAAAAAGAACCTTCTGTCAAAAATCCGATCTCCAAAAAAACCAAGAGCCGATGTAATGACCGTGAATTTTAATACCAGTTAAAATAATTTTTTAGTATTTTAAAATATTTAATTATTATTTTTAAAAGAGTATTTGAATTTTCTTGATTTTCTAAAAATTTCTATGATTTAAAAATGTGATTTTATATTTTTTTTAAATGATTTAGATATTTATAAATTTATTTAGTGTAGTAAAAATTTCTAGAATTTATCCGTTGTGTTACCGGTACTATTACGTATCATTTTGAATAATACATTGTATTATTTTTATTATTACGTATATTTTTGTATAATACGTTGAATTATTATTACGTATTATTTTGTATAATTAGTTATATTATTTTTTTTGTTACATATTATCAGTTGTATTAGTACAACTTGTACGTTTTATCGCGTAGATAATTATCCCATAATTATTTGATTTTAAAAATAAGTAATTGTATGTTTTATTAATTACTCTTGTTTAATTATACAATTTATAGTATTATTTCTTCAGTTTTGTATCAACTGTTGTATTAGCACAACAGGTATGTTTTTATTTTTAGATAATTATCCCATATTTATTTTGATTTTTAAATACCTATAACTATTTATTTTAATTAATTTTGTTTTAAAGTATTTAACCCTAAACCCTATATATATATATATATATATATATATATATATATACATTATATTTTCTTCTCTCCTTTTTTCTTCTCCTCCCTCACGAAACCGCCGCCGCGTCTCTCTCAGTTTTCCCTCCGACACCGCCAGGTCGCCGAGCCCAACTTCTCCGACGACGACCCAACCCCAGCCATCACCCAACGCCCCCGTTCGACCGTGGACCTAACCTTCGTCGCCGCCTCCAGCAACTCGTCGCGTCTCCAGCAGCCTCGATAGCCCCCTCTCCACGAGATCCAACCCAGGCCACCGCCTACAGTCGTCGAGATCCTCGACGCCACCGCTACCCTCCACCTCCGATCAGCCTCGCAGCCTCACTCTTCCACCTCCTCCTCGTAGCCATCATCTCCACCCGCTCAGCCACCAAGTCCAGCCGCCAATGCCTCCTCCTTGCAACCGCTGTCTGCCTCGTCGTGCCCGCTGCCCGACGCCCCGTCGACGTCATCGGCGATCCCTCCCGCTGACGGCAACCCCATAGCCCCGTCAAACTCCCCACAGTCAGCCCCTACAGTCCTCGTCGCCATTCAGATCCATCGTCGTCGCCTCATCGGCGGGCTGTAGCTTCGCGCGTTAGCGTCTATTCATTCGACAAAAACCCCGAGGCAAGATCCCGATGTTCTTTGACTCGTATTTCTAATTTTTAGATATATTATGAATTAATGCTTCGATTAGATTGTGATTTGATTATGCTACAATATGAAGATTTTGACAACTGCGTGTGTTTGTTGATGGTTGATATTAATAATGATATTAGGATAAGCAATTTAAAGGAATAATTATTTTGTGTAAAAGTGGTTATTTTGAGATGTTTTAGAATTATTATGATGAGAAAAGAGATTATTTGGAAAATGAGTTGATTTTGAATAATTATTAAAATAGATGATTTAAAATAATTTATTTTGGAAAAACGGGTTATTTTGAATTGTTAAACTATTTTGAGAAAAGATTATTATGAAATAAAAGAATTTATTTTGGTAGTGGAATCATTTCTGGATAATTATATTAATTAAAAAGAATTTATTTGAGAATAGAATCATTTGAGGAAAATTATGATAATTTTAAAAGAAATTATTTTGGAAAAGAAAATATTTCTAAATTATGTAGACTCTGTTTATGATTTATAATTCTTAATCTTGATTATCTGATATGCTACGATATTATTACACATGATTAGTTACATTGATTGTTCCTGGTTGTGTTTGAGAACCTTAGAAGTTCATGACTTAGTGGCCTTGTGAGTCATGAACAAACCTAGTGACATGTGTGGGCATGTTTAGGTGGTGAACCAGAGTTTTAATAAGGATTATGATCGTTGATTTAGAAAGAACGAGAAGAGTTGGGGTAGGAAGTCATTGCTCATGTGCTCGGATGTGACTATTGATATATCTTCCAGGCTTGCACCAGTGGATCGGTGTCGCTACTGGGGTTGGTTAGTTGAGTCACAGTGGATCGGTGTCGCCACTGGGATTGGTTAGTTTGTTGAGTCACAGTGGATCGGTGTCACCACTGGGGCTGATTGGTTGAGTCAAAGTAGATCGGTGTCGCTACTTTGATTCCTGAATTAATTGATTGGTTGGGTCAAAGTAGATAAGTGTCGCTACTTTGGTTCATGAATCTATTTGATTGGATGCATATGGGGGATATGCGAACAGTCAGTTATTCGATGATATGAGCATTAACTCTGTGTGAGATATGAACCAGTGACCTGTTATAGGATGACTAGTTACATGACTTGTTACCAGTGGATCGGTGTCGCCACTAGGGTTGGTTTGTTGGATCAAAGTGAATCGGTGTCGTCACTTTGGTTAGGATTTATGGATTCTTGTGAGATGTAAGCCAGTGGTATTTCTTTTTATATATAGATCGGAATTAATATTTAATTATCTATAATTTGAGACATATGGTATATACATGAGGGTTTCCTTGTTTGGATTATTTCGCTCGACGTACTACGTCTCATATCGTAGATTTTTAGGTATTAATTCCATCTATTGTATGCCCATGTTACTTGGATGATTATACTGATCGCTAGCTGCATGATCTCATTACCTGATCGATTTTGGATGCTTTATGTTTATCATGTTTTAGTAGTGTTTTCGCATGTTGATTTTGTCAGATTTCCAGTTGCACGTTCTTTTGTCATTTCTGTTATCGTATCGTTTTCTGCTTGGGTTTTCGTTCGCTCTATTTGTTTTTGTCGGGTCTTGCTGTGTGCCATACACGCTGACGTACACCTATTTTCTCTGGTGTACGTCAGACTTAGAAGAAGAACAGGTCCAGCTGGGAGATCGCTAGAGCCAGAGGACCCTCCGCAAGAGTGCTATGCAGAACGAGCAGAAGAAGCCGAAGATTAGTTATTCCCTCAAGGTGTTTGTAATGACCGTAAAATTTTGATACTAGTTAAAATAAATTTTTGGTATTTTAAAATATTTAATTATGATTTTTAAAAGAGTATTTGTATTATTCTCGATTTTCTAGAAATTTTCTATGATTTAAAGTCTAAGTTTTATATTTATTTAAATGGTTTTGATATTTATAAATTAATTTAGTGCAATGAAAATTTCTGGGATTATCCGTTGTATTATTGATACTATTACGTATTATTTTAAATAATACGTCGTATTATTATTACTATTACGTATTAATTCTTGTATTATGTTGAATTATTAATTATGTATTATTTGTGTAAATTATTGTATTATTTTAATTATTACGTATCAGCTATCGTATTAGCATAACTGGTACGTTTTATCGTGTAGATAATTGTCACATAATTATTTGATTTTAAATGTAAGTAAATATATTTTTATTATTATTTATTCTTGTTTAATTATACAATATGTGTATATTTTGACCATTTCGTATTAACTATTGTATTAGCTCAACATGTACGTTATTATATGTAGATAATTGTTATGTAATTAGTTTAATTTTTAAGTACCCAAAATTATTTATTTTAATTATTTTTGTTTAAATACCTGAACCCATTTGAAAATAAACCAAGCTGTTGCTCCCCGTCAAACCCCCAACAACCACCCCTCATCACGTTCTCTCCCTCCTCTTTTTTTCAAAAATAACTGCTACCCACACGCATCATCTCTTAATATTTTATTTTATTTTTTAATTTTTTATTCAAAATTTTTCTATAAAAACCCAGCTCACCCTCTCTCTCGTGCTCATTCTTTCTCTCTCTCTCTCTCTCTCTCTCTCTCTCTTTCTTTCTCTCTCTCTCTCTCTCTCTCTCTCTCGATCTCAAGTCCACCCCGACCTCCTCTCTCCTCTGCCCGCTACCCTCCACCGCCAGCTCCGCCCCCACGCCCGAGCACCGACGAGCCGCTGCTCCGCCTGCTCCGACCGTCGCCAGCCTCTCCGAGCGCCGCCCAACATCGCAGCAGCGCCATTTCCCCTCTCTGACCTCGCCGTGTCGTCCAGCCCAAGCTTCGCCTCTGGCCACTGTAGGCGTATAAAAATGCCTATAGGTCCCTTAACAGAGCTCGGCACGGTGATTCGACAAATCAACGAACCATCTGGTGACGTATCTAAACACGATCGTTAGCCCACAACACTAAAGCTAAGTGACACGCGACGAAGCGGATTAACGAGGCTACGAGGCTAACGAACCGCACGCAAACAACAGAATAAATCCACTCGCGTGCGGAATCAAGCTAACGGTTTGGTGAGTCAACGAGTCATCCAACTATAGAGAGGATTCGAACTCGAACACCGAAGCGGATTTACTGCCAAATCAGGATCCGTACTGCCAAATCAGAGTTCAGATCAACGACGAAGCTCGGATAAACCGATAAACCGCGAGACCGGACAACCGACGCAACGACGAACACCCGGGAGAGCTCGG
>BQKN01000433.1:44815-55276 GCA_022839385.1 Asparagus kiusianus | reverse complement strand
GGGGGGAGGCGCCACACCCTAGGACCGCCAGAGGGTCACTCGGTACCTCGCCGCACAAGTGAGCGGACAGTTACCAGAGCCATCGGCGTCCACATAAATGCAGCTTACCTTACTCCAAGCAAAAGGTCAGAGCCACCAGCGCTCAAGGAACTGGCCAGACCCACTTGAGTGTCTGGCAGCCGCTGTCACGAGTACGAGGAGGGACCTTCCCACTCCTACACGACGTAACACAACACGTCGTCCCACCAACAACCGCTTGTTGTACAAAGGGATAGTCGGATGTCTTAGAACAGTGTATGGTCACATCCCATAATTCAAGGAGAAGTCAAACTACCTCCTTCCCATTTAAGGGCTTCTTTCAGCAACCTTGAGGGGGGATCGAGATCGAAAATCGGCCAATAGACCAAGAGCTTGATCGATCAACCAAGAGAGGAGGAAGCTTTTTGCATACCCCTGCATTACAGCGCCATCTTCTAGCTTCGAGCTCCGATCGCCGGCGAGCCAGAAGAGACGAACTCCTTCACCTCGAGCTTCTACTGAGTACTGAAGCTCTCCAGCAACCTCGGTCGAACCGTCCAAGGGAAGCAGACTCGGCACGAGCACCGAGCGAAGCATCCTGTAGCTACCTTAAAGTCCCCACGATTAAACAAGGAGGGCCTTCCCTCTGCTTCTGTTGTAATTCAGATTGATTTAGTTTGTAATAAGCTTTCTTATCAATACAAACAAAATCCCCCATTCTCGGGAAAATCAGGAATTTACACCTACAGAAGATGGCGACCACAGTGGGAGAAGTTGTTTCTTCAAACGAAATGGTGGTAGCTCAGTTCGACGAAGTTGCTGTTGGGACAACGGTAGAGTCCCTAGAGATCGAGTTCGACCAGGCCAAGTACGAAGAGTACTTATCTTCCTCCTCTTCCGGTGGCGAAGCGTCCCACAAACGTCACAGAGTCATGCGCAGGAGCCGACCTCCGACGGTCAAGGCTCCCGCTCTAGAAGACTCTATCCGAGTCTCGACAGGGAAGCCCACCCCAAACACTCTTGAGGCCAAGTCCCAAATCGAGAGTGTGAAGGGAGGGTCTACTAGATGGGTCGCCAAACGACCCTCGGTAACACCCGTCACCGCGGAGACATTGGCTCGCTCCGGCACAAACCACGCTATCATAGCCCGCGCGGACGCTCTTTCTACTGGGAAAGCTCGCCAACAGCAACGACAAACACTGGTCAGGCAGAAAGCCCAGACCTCCGCTTCACGCGACGGCCTAGATCACCACACAGGCCCGAGAAGCGAGAAGCAAATTGGCAACTCGTCCAATGTCGGGAGGCCCTCCAAATCAGGAGCGCCAACCGAGGAGGGAGAGGCTGCCCGCTCAGGTGGACTTCGCTTTTTAGGTCACATCCCTGACGTGAGTAAACCACCCCAAGCGAGGGGCCCCATCAGGATGGGCGAATCCTCGAAGGCTGGCGAGCCTCGCCATAATCTTTTGGCGGATAAACGCAAAGACAAGAAGGTAGGCAACACTTCGCGAGCCCACTTGCTCAAACGAAGGGCTGAAACTCGCCTGCGCGCTGGAGTTCGCCTAGACGTGAGGACTCGCCCATCAAAGCGAGATCGCTTAACTCCAGCACCTCATCACTCTGCCCAGCGTGCACTGGGGGATACATCCAAAGGCCCCTCGTGTACACACCCAAGCGATCCTTCTGATATTGGGGGTTGTCACCAACTACCCACAGGGGTTCTCCGAGAATATCTGACTCGCAAGCGCACTACACATGAGGCGAACCCTCAGTGCCATTGCGAAAGGCTCATCCACACGGTGCTCGCCGACTGCCAATGCTTAGGAACGGCGAAACCTTCGGTGTTTGAAAGACTTTCTCAACAAGCTCCACGACGGAGGACCTCCCGTCGAACGTGTCGTTACCAAAAAAGACGCGCTACTGACGATCTGGAGTTCCCGTCTGCCACGATCAACATGACGGACAAGGGTAAGGCGGTATTCTCCGATACCCCAGATTCAGATTCTATTCTGGGACCCAATCCTCGGTTCGCCCGACGTGGTCAAGGCGGCATATACCAGCGAACCCGTAGTCGCAAGGGAGCGAGCATCAGGTTTGATTACTCTACCCTGGTTCCTCCCTCCTACGGCGAGGACGAGGTTCATTCGGTGGCTGCCACGTCCCAAACCTCACATTCGGGACGAAGCACCCCGGCGGGAGTACACATGACCGAGCTCACCCACGAGCAGACGATGACTCAAAAGCTAGAGGAACAGTAGGCGACCATCGACTCTCTACGGGAAATGATGGAGCAACTTCTGAATAAGAAGAAGAAGAAAAAACGGCCCCAACACCCCTTACCCTGACAAACTGGGGATAGAGAGTGGGTACCACCCCGCCGTCCTGCGACGGAAATGAAAGACAACAGTAATCCACAATCCGATTACTCTTCCAAGACGTCGTTAGGGACGTCACACACCGGGGACGGCACCCGTGACAAGAGGTTCGATGAATTCCAGGACCAGCTTAACGCGCTGAAGCTTCAGCAAAACATGAACAAGCTGGGGGTGATTCGTCCCTACCCCATTGAGTGGGATACAGTCCCATACCCGACGAAGTTCAAACCAATCAGCTTGGTGCAGTTCGACGGCAAGGGTTCGCCCTCTCAACACATCTACTACTTCATGGCCCAGACTGGGTTCCTTACGGGGAATGACGCCATTCTTACGCGACTATTCATAGGCACCCTCAAAGGGGTGGCCTTTGAATGGTTCCGCAAGCTGGAGCCCAGCTCTATCAAATCATGGGCCGACGTCGAAAGGCTCTTTTTGGCCCGCTTCTTCGACGACGATACGGAGGTATCGATGGCCACCCTCCTGGCCGAAAAACAACAAAAGTCGAAATCAGTCAATGATTTCGTAAAGAGATTCCAGAATCGGTCCGTTCACTGTCGGGACCAAGTCTCCGAGTCGACACTGATTGAGATGTGTCGTAACAACCTATCCATCCACATCCTGTCCAAAATAGGCGCGGTGGAAACCCGGACGTGGAAAGAACTTGTTCGTCAAGGCGAACAAGTAGAAAACATGATCAAAAGGCTCGAGGCCGAAGAACCGCAGCCTAAGAAGGGAGCCGCGGAGCTAACTGGGCCAAAGAACCCCCCTCGAGCGAGAGGAAAGGAGATCATGGCGGTCGATTCCGCCCCAGTGCCAAAGACTACCCAGAGGCCAAAGCCCAGACAGTTTGAACAGCGTCCCCCGCGGCACTATGACTTCAAAGAAGATCAGGTGGTGGCAACGTTCGATACTCTACTCAAGAGTGGTCGAATCAAACTGCCAGAAGCCACGAAGCCGGAGGAGGCGGACAAAACCGGTGACCCAACCTACTGTGCTTATCACAGATTCCTGGGTCACCACACCACCAAATGCTACGTCCTCAAGGACAAACTCCAGGCCCTCTACGACGCGGGGGTCCTGAAGAAAGAGAAGGTCCAGAAACAAGTGACCACAAACATGATCACCTTGAGCTTTGGGACAAACCTTCCAGAGGTCCAAGCTTCGGCGGGGGTAGTTCCTATCCCCAAAGCGGTTTTGAAGATCACCAACGACGATCCTCACAACCAGCGAGAGAAGGGCTTGGTCCCACAGACCCTGCCATCGGGGCAGATAATGTGGGTTCATCCAGACCTCCTCGGCGATGAACAGTGGACTGCAAGGCCCTCGAAAGAGGCCAAGAAGAAGCACTGCAACGTCATCTATGCCACCCCAGACAAAGATGACATAGCGGTGGCCGCCTTAACCGATTCCGAGGAGGACACCAACGTCTTCATCACAAGGATGGGAAAGGAGTTTGCGAAGGAATATCCCGCGAGGGCGGAGAACACGGCAAGACCTCCCGTGAGGCCAGCCGCAACAACTCCCCCCAATCCAGATGCACCCAGCTCAAGTAGCTGTAGGCAATAAAAATTGCCTTTAATCCTTATCGAAGAAGTTCAGAACAAAACTGCTAAAACCTCGCCCGAAATAGCAAAAAGGGGAAAAACGCAGATATCTCCCAAACCGTAAGGAATTTGGCGAAACAGAGGAAGCGAACCGAAGCCTTCGGCTTGGTTCGGATGGCCTCGTCTCGTCGAGATAGGCGATTTTCATATGTAATTCGTCCAATTCCGACTTACGGTTTGAAAGTTACGGCCTATTCTTCAATCCACGCTCAGGAGCTCGCCTGCAGCTCGAATCCGCCTGCAGCCCAGATCCGCCTGCAGTTCCAGATCCGCCTGCAGCCCAGATCCACCTGCAGTCTGCAAATCCGCCTGCAGTCCCAGATCCGCCTGTAGTCTGCAAATCCGCCTGCAGTCCCAAATCCGCCTGCAGACTCAAATCTGCCTGCAGTCTGCAGATCTGCCTGCAGTCCCGAATCCGCCTGCAGTCCCCAGCTTCACCTGCACCTGCAAATCTGCCTGCAGTCTCAAGATCGCCTGCAGACCTAAGTCAAAGCTGCAGACTCGCCAGCTCGCTGTCAACTGCCCACTTGGAGTATGGGAACAGTTACATCAGTGGTCAAAACCCACAAATCAAGGGAGAAAGCCTGGCGCTCCTCACCTAGCAAGAATAGGGCGGCTGACAGAACCCCCTAAGTGGTCACACCCCACAGCTAGGACGGCTGACAGGACCCCCTAAGTGGTCACATCCCACAGCTAGAGCGGCTGGCTCCCTGACCCCTACTAGTGGTCAAATCCCACAAATCAAGGGATGGCCCATGCCATCCCTTGCCTATTTAAAACCCACCTTCAGCCAGCATAAAGAAGGAGGAGGCGGGAGGTCTGCCTAGTGGGAGGGAATTGGCTGTTGCATATTCTGCTGGCTAATCTCCCAAAGGTTGAACCTTGGATCTTTTGCTAAAGGCTCCCTCATTTGAAGAGACTCGTCGGAACTCTCTGACTTGAGGCTCTCGGGTAGACTCGAACCCACTTACATCGGACCTTCTACTGCGTACTGAAGCTCCAGCAGCAACTTCGATCGGATCGTCCAAGGGAAGCAGACTCGGCACGAGCACCGAGCGAGGCGTCCTATCGCTACCGAGGAACCCACGTTAAACAAGGAGGGCATTCCCTCCGCTTCTGTTGTAAACGTTTGATTATTAGTTTGTAATAAGCTTTCTTATAAATACAAATGAAGTTCCCTGTTTTCGGGAGATCGAAATTTACACCTACAGTAGCCAACCTTTCCGGTTCAACGTGCTCGCACAGCTGAAAAGCATCCCTGCGCGAATCACTATGTACGACCTCCTCCGGTTGTCCAGGTCTACTCGCGAGGCCTTGCAATAGGCTTTGGCCGATTCAGAGGCATTCGCCACCCATTTCTCGAAGGAAGCAGAAGCGGAACGAGGATGCACAACATGCTGTCAAGTCTCCGAAAGACGAGTTCCGTGCATCACTTTCACTCCTGAAGACATGCTCATCAAGAACACGTCTCACGATCGACCGCTGTACTTCACGGGATATGTCGGATCGGCGAGAGTGGATCGGATCCAAGTTGACCCGGGTTCCGCGTTGAGCATCGTGCCTCTGAAATTGATCAAGCACTTGGGGATACCACCAAAGCGCTTGTCCTCAACCACCACGACTATTTTCGGCTTCAACGCCACGGGGACGCGACCGCTGGGCAAAATCCGCCTGAAGTGCCGCATAGGCGAAATGAAGACGGAGGTGACCTGCTATGTCATTGATGCCGAGCCCTCCTACAACGTGCTCTTAGGACGCCCGTGGATCCACGGCAACCGAATAGTCCCGTCCACCCTTCACCAATGCTTGAAGTATGTCGACGACTATGAACGTGTGAGGACTGTAGTGGCCGACAGACAACCCTTCAAAGGTGTTGAGAACTACTTCACGGACTCCCTACTGTATCAGGACCCCATCGAACCGCCAGTCGAGGAGCCGGAAAGCGGCAACGAGGCGGATAGCGAGCCTGAGTACGGCAACAATCTAATCCTAAATGACTTCGAGTCAATTGTAATTGGCTATGAAAGTCATCATGTAACCAACGCCGTTCAGGCGGAGAAGATTGTCATCAATGAAAAGTCCAACTTTGCTTATGTGTCGTCTTGCTCTACGTCTGATGATGATGAGCCCAACGACCTATGGTTGGAACTCTACCGAGATCCTTCCCTGCATCTGCCGGTATGCTCGTCATGCGCCGCCAAAACGCAGCCGATCAAGTCATCACAAGCTGTATTCGTCGTGCCAGCCCGGAATAAATATCGAAAAGACATTATTTTTGGTCGAATCGATCGTCCCTTGCGCACGCTCTGGGATGAGTCTGAAGACGAGGATCCCGCGCCCCAGTTTTCGCAATATAGTCGAATTGCGAGACGAATGATGAGCGACATGGGGTATGATCTCACTCGTTTGGAGGGCCTCAATTATGGCCGGGGACGTAAGACGGTCATCCGACCTGCTTACGTACCTAAGGGGAAACCCCCAAATTACTTCAACAGGACTAGGAGAGGCCTAGGCTACTCCTCCTCCTTGTCGGATTTGTGTTTCCACGTCAATGAGGATTCCGACTATGCATGTTCAGGGGATCAATCGTTAGTGACCTCAGCATGGGACTCAGATGTCAGCGTGAGGGACCTGTTCGATAACCTCACGGTCAACATGGCTACAGTGGATCCCGCCGAAATGGCTGCAGATGAACAACTTCCGCTCTATGACGAGACATGGAATCACCATGTTAACGCCCAGTGGAGCAGTCGCTTCGAGCAACGGGAGCCACCCACCGAAGACGAAGTCCTCCAGGTGAACATAGGCACTGACGAGAGTCCCAAACCCATATTCATCAGCGGTAGCTTGCCCCCTCAAGAAAAAGAGGATCTCATTGCCCTCATACGGGAATACATCGACGTCTTCGCATGGAATTACGAGGACATGCCTGGCTTGGATCCGCGGGTCACCACGCATCGCCTCAACATCAGCCCAGACGCCAAGCCAGTCAAGCAGCAGCAAAGGCGGTTTCGTCCCCAGATCATGGAGGCGATCGAGGCTGAAGTAAAAAAACTCATCGAGTCCGGCTTCATCAGGGAGGAGCAACACCCCGACTGGGTGGCTAACATTGTTCCAGTACTGAAGAAAAACGGTAAGATCCGCATCTGCATCGACTTTAGGGACCTCAACACTGCGTGCCCCAAAGATGAATTTTCCCTACCCATCACGGATGTCATCATTGACAACACGTGCGGATTCGAGAGGATGTCCTTCATGGACGGTTTCTCAGGGTACAACCAAATCAAAATGCACCCCGAGGACGAAAAACATACCTCATTCAGAACTCCCATGGGAGTGTATTGCTACATGGTCATGCCCTTTGGACTCAAGAATGCCGGCGCAACATATCAACGCGCCATGAGCATGATCTTTCGAGAGCACCTGCGAAAGACAGTGGAATGCTATGTGGACGATCTGGTCGTGAAAAGTCGCCACAAAGGCGACCACCTTCAAGACTTGAGGACAATGTTCGAGCTCATGAGGACTCATCAACTCAAGATGAATCCCACTAAATCATTCCTAGGGATGTCTAGTGGTAAGTTCCTCGGCTTCGTCGTCACCACGAAGGGGATCCAAATTGACCCTGACAAGGTACGAGCCATTCAGGAACTTCGACCGCCCCGGAACCTCAAAGAATTAAGAGGTCTCCAGGGACGATTGGCCTATGTCTGGAGATTCATCTCGAATCTTTTAGGCAAATGTCAGCCGTTCTCCAAACTTATGAAGAAAGGCACCTCCTTCGTATGGGACGAGCCTTGCCAGAAGGCCTTCGAGGATATCAAGGCGTACCTGTCGAATCCGCCTGTCCTCGCCACGCCAATCTCAGGGAGGCCATTCCTCATCTATATACTCGCCATGGAACACTCCTTGGGTGCCCTCCTGGCACAAAATGATGACTCCGGCCACGAGCAAGGCATCTACTATCTGAGTAGAACCTTGCAAGGCGCCGAACAACGGTACCCGATGGTCGAGAAAGAATGTTTGGCCTTGGTGTTTGCTATCCAAAAGATGCGACACTACCTGGTAGGCCAGACGATCCATGTCATCTCCCGGATAAACCCTATTCGGGTCTTCATGACACAACCTGCGGCGTTAAATTGGCGCCTAGCTAGGTGGGCGCTTCTACTCTCCCAGTACGACATCCACTTCATGCTACAGAAATCTGTCAAGGGGCAGGCCATATGCGATCTCATGGCCAGTCACCCACTGAGGACGGAGACCGACCTGTTTGAAGATCTGCCAGACGAACCTCCCGAAGCCAACATAACTTCGTTACCGGAGGTTTGGCAGATGTTCTTTGATGGCGCATCTCGCACAGGCACGAGCGGCTCTATTGTTGCAGGAGTGGGGGTAGTATTCACTTCCCCACATAACTACGTGCTGCCCCGAGCCTTCTATTTAACAGAGCCGTGCACCAACAACGTGGCTGAGTACAATACGTTACTCATCGGGCTCGAATTGGCGAAAGAATTAGGGGTAAAATGCCTCGAGGTGTATGGCAACTCTCAGCTCATCATCAAGCAGGTGACTGGCGAATATGAAGTTAAGAATGACGATCTGATCCCGCTTCACAGAGCGGTGAGCAAGCTGATAGAATCGTTCGAAAGCTTCCACATCGAACACGTGCTACGTTCCAAGAACACGCACGCAGACGCCCTTGCTTCCTTGGCGGCCAACCTGGCCCAACCGCTGGGGACATCCCAATGGATCACGGTGGCAAGCAGAAAGCTCTTTCGACTAAAAGACGCTCCAGAAGCGAATGCCGCCCATCAAGTCTCAGATCAGCCCAGTGCTGAGGATTGGCGTCTCCCGATCATCGATTATGTCCTATACGGCATATTGCCTGAAGATGCGAAGGAGCGAGAGTCCGTCCGAAGACGTACTACGAGGTTCTATTACGATTCGACCACCAAGACGTTGTATCGAAGGTCATACGACGGCTTGTTGCTTCGATGTCTCTCAAAAGCAGAAGCGCAAGAGGCTCTACGCGAGTCCCACAACGGCATTGGCGGAGCTCACCAGCTCGGACCCAAACTTTGGGATCGCCTGCGAAGAACAGGCTACTTCTGGCCTGGGATGGTTCAAGACGCAGTTGCCTACGCGAAGCGCTGCCATGAGTGCCAAATCCACGCCAACTACATGCATCAGCCACCTGAAGACCTACACCCGACAAAGGCTTCGTGGCCTTTCGAGGCATGGGGGATGCACATAGTCGGACCAATATCCCCGCCATCGGCGAGAGGTCATCGCTTCATTCTCGCGATCACCGACTACTTCTCTAAATGGGCCGAAGCCGTCCCCTTAAGAGAAGTCAAGACTAACAACGTGATAAAGTTCATCAAACACCATGTCATTTACCGATACGGCGTACTACGACATATCATCCATGACAATGGCACACAATTTGTCAGTCATGCATTCACCAGGTTCTGCGACAAGTTTTAAATACAGAACCTCTCTTCCACGGCCTATAACCCATCAGCAAATGGCTTGGCCGAGGCCTTCAACAAAACAATCATCAAGATTTTGACCAAGTTGACCTCAACCAGCAAATGCGACTGGAACGAGAAACTTGGCGAAAGTTTGTGGGCGTATCGCACGACGGTGCGCACACCGACTGGCCACACGCCCTATTCATTGGTATACGGCTGTGAGGCCGTATTGCCATTAGAAATTCAGATCCCTTCCCTCCGCGTCACCTTGGCAACGGGAATGACGGTGGAAGACAACCACCGACAACGACTCGCCGAGCTCGAAGCGTTGGACGACAAGCGGCTGGAAGCTCAACAGCACATTGAATTTTATCAAGCTCGAATGGCCAAGAACTTCGACAAGAAAGTCAAACGCCGAGCCTTCAAAGAAGGGGAGCTCGTGCTCTCTGCTCACCGACCGATGATCCTCACTTCCAAGAAGAAGGGGAAATTCTAGTCCAAATGGGAAGGACCATTCGTAGTAGAGACAGTCTACTCGAACGGCGCTTATCGCCTCGTCAAACCGAATGGAGATAAAATCATGATGCCTATCAACGGCAAGTATTTGAAGAAGTACTATCCTTAGTTCTTTTTTGCCAACTCCCACGAGTGCAAGAGTTTAAACTGGCCCTCAAACACCCTCCAATTGGTACACGAGGCTAAACTGTTCCTACTCTACCCGCTCTGGCGAAAGCCTTTGGCGGAACTCAATTCGCCTATCTTCTCCAATGGGACGGCAAATCCACTAAGTCGTTCATATCACGACAAAGGCAATCTCAATTCGCCGAACCTCCTCAATAGGATGGCGAATCCACCTAAGTCGCTCACATCGTGGCAGGCGAAATCAACTCGCCAATCCTCCTTAATAGGATGGCGAATCCACCAAAGTCGCTCACATCACGGCAGGCAAAACCAACTCGCCAATCCTCTTCCAAAGGATGGTGGGTCCTCAAA
>BQKN01000433.1:9107-44805 GCA_022839385.1 Asparagus kiusianus | reverse complement strand
CTCTTCCAAAGGATGGTGGGTCCTCAAAGTCGTTCCAATCACGACATTCCCTGTCACGTTAATACTAAACCTCTGACACAATCCACTTATCAGTCCTCTCCAGAAGGATGGTAGGTCCCCACGGTCGCTCCCATCGCGACAAGACCCCATCAAGTTAATGATCACCTCTGATGATTGGCGCCGTTATTCCTACGAATGACGCAACCTAAGTAATGGCCTACCACGTGACGTGTTATTACTTCTGTCAATAGCACCACCCCTACGTCCCTGAGCTATTTAACCTATGCCAGATATCCTAACATTTCCTTAGGATAACTGATGGATAGAGTCTACCCTGTGAGGACTCCTACCGCAATTAATTGCCACATTCACAAATGACGACAATTGTCGAAGGGGTTTGGCAGACAACTTGTCTGGACTACTCGCCGAGGGGCGAGTCGAAGTTGAGCTCTTTAGTTGGCCACAGGAGCGAACGATTGTTCTCTGCTGTGTTTCCGGTAAAAGTCGCTGTTTTCATTGATGTTCTCTTTTTTTTGAGATCTGTTACAACTTCAAGCGTTACAACAGTATAAAATGAAAACAAAAGGGTTACAACTTAAACGAAAATAAACACGAGAGCCCGGTTTGGTACGGTCTCGCTTGCGTGGGTTGTTGGCCTGTGACGGGGACGTCGATGTCCGTGGACCGCCGACTCTTCAAGATCCTTGCCGATAAAATCCGGCAGAGTTTCGTCTATCCGCGTAGGATATAGAAACAGAACCTCGTCGATCCGCGCGAGATCTAGAGGTTATAAGCGTATATCTCGGCTAAAACGAGATAATAGCTCTTCTTAGTGTCACCGCAAAGGAGCAACACTAAGGATCAGAGAGGGGGGGTGAATGAACCTTGATGAAGAAACTCTGACTCCTCACTCCAGCAGGGCTTCGCCGCTTCAGACTCTAGAATTTCAGATCTCGAGGATAATCCCAAGACCGGAAATTCTTCTCCAAGAGCTAAATCAGCGCCAAAATCAAGAGCCCCTCACAAAGGAGGCCTAGGGGGCTATTTATAGCCAAAAGGAGAGGGGGGGGCTGATATGGACACCCCAAGAGGAGAGACACCCCCCTAGGGGTGTCTTGGCCAAGGCCGGGACACCCCCCATGGGGTGTCTCGAGCCAGCCGAGACATTTTCGTGTGTCCCCGGTTCAGCCCGGGGCTGTGCCGTTGTCCCGCTGTTGACTCGCCGTTGACTTTTCGTCCGAACTCGGATTTGGGTGATTTCGGATGCGTTGGAATCGTGACGGCGAGCTCTGTAGGCCCCGATGGTTGGATTGTCTGTGGGGTGGTCGAGGCGCAGCGGGCGTTGGTCTGATTGCAGTGATAGCGGGGTTTTCGGTCAACCCGTATCCTTGCGATTCTGACATTCTGTCGGCTCACGTAATCCGTCAGTTTGCTTCAGTCGCTCACCGGCGTCATTTGAGCTCTTGTGAACCTGGTAGTGACGTTCGATCGCCGCTCGTTGACACCGAGCTATGTTCGGGGACCTATCGGCAATTTTCGACGCCTACATGCTGCAAGCCAAGTGTTACTCTCTTAAGCCCACCGGAGCTACAACGCGAAAATCGGAATCAACCCGATCCCACGCTGTTAGCAACCGAGAGCAGAACAAGGGTCCAAGATGACTAAGATCAAAACAGAACAGTCAGAGGCTCACCAAGTTCAACTCAAGTTCCCAGCAGCACAAACAAAAAGAAAAGAAGACCGTGCATGCAAAGCAAGGATAAGCAAAACAATCAAAAGGGCCACGACGGGCTAAAATTTACATAAGTTTTCAGTTTAACTATGGTGCCCGGGGCACCAACCAAGTAGACAAAAAAAATGATAAGAAAGCCAGGCAGGACTCCATATAGACCTCCAGACCTTCCTGCAGCAACGCCTCTAACCTTATCATGCGCGACTCTAGAAGACGGAACTCCTGCATACAACGAGAGGAAAGCCGATTTTTGCCCACTCGTCGAAAATCGATTATGCGATCCAAGAGAGACTGCCTAAAGCTGCCGAAGCTGTCCATCCCAAGATTGACGAGAGAAATCACCTGCCGTATGGCGTTCTCGAACTCCTCGACGCGAGCCTGCCAAGATAGGGAACCGGGGGAAACGGGCTCCTGACCTGGGGCCAGCATCACAATGGGCGGGATCTCGAGACTAGGTTCCGCCTCCTGCTACGGAGCAGGGCCATGAACAGGAGGAGCCTCCGGACTCTCAGATTCGTCATCGGATATCAAGATTGGCTCAGCCTCGTGCTCCACAGGAGGCGACGCATCGCCAGGGGCTGCGAAGCACAACGAGGACATAAAAAAAAGGGATTTAGGCGATAGATACTTATCCATGGTCAGGTGGGAGTTGGGTTGAAGACATACCTTTGACAGCGGCAGCTTCTGCGGCGCATGAAGACGAAACCTCCTTCCTTTTCTTCGAAGTCGCGCTCCTCGTCCTTGGTGCCATTTGGAGAATGCTAGGGGAATTTGGATATTCTCTGCGGAAGAACAACAGGAAGACCTTGATCTTTCTTGACGGAGATAAGGGTACTAAAATACCCCAACCCTAGGCAGCTATATACGGCTCGATGGGACTGTTCGGGTCCTAACAGTTGAGGAGAAGGCCGAATATCTCGTATCCCACATGAGCGGTCGAGATTCGACGGTCCCTAGATACGATCTCTAACCAACGGCCTGGATTGGGCACGAAGGACAAGGAGACCCGTCGCACCACAATTAATGTGAGACGGTTCACCCACGCCTCCGTAACCAACACACGTGGGTGAACACACGACCCGCTAAAAGCGGAGCCCACCTGTAACTGAAATCACCGTTGGCATGGCAGCTGTGAATTCGCCCCTAATTGAAATTCGCCTGCAGGCGAAACGAGTCTGTGACTGAAATCTGCCGAGGAGAATTTCCCGCGGCTAAACGCCAACTAGTGCACGAAAATATATATATAATATACACACAAGCCGTAGTCGCCAGAAACAAAAGGATAATTTTATTCATAAAAAGGAAGTCCTATTACAAGCAAGAAATAAAAGGCGAATTACAAAGATTTCAATCGCAGTTCCGCCTCATGAATTTCTTCAGCATGGCGGAGCTCGAGCCTCCTTAGGACCTCTCGACGAACGTCCTCCCCCGTGCGCGAGAGCAAATCTTGAATGGTCTCTTTGACGTCTTTGAGGGCTCGATCCTTCTCCCTAACAGAGTCAGTGGTCAGTTGCCGACGAGACTCAACACCCTCCAACTCCTTTGCCGCCTGATCAAGGGCCCTCCCTTAAACGGCCAGGGAAGCCTACGCGTCAGCTATGACCTGTTTCAGCCTCTCCACTTCAAAGGAGAGTCGAGAGACCCGGTTATCAGCCGTCTCTTGCTCGCGAGCCACCCGTGCGTCCTCGGCTTTGGCCCGCTCCAGCTCTGCTGACAACTTCAACTCCAGCGTCATATTCTCATCCAGGCGGCGGTCATGCTCTGCCATAGCTACTCGAACTTCGCGAGTGGCGAGATCAAAAAGATTGGAACTCCCCGCGCGAAGGGTGAGCAGCTGCCGAACAGCCCCTTCCACTTCGTACAGACGCTAAAAGTAGGGCCTCACCACGGTAACACCGAGCCTCTTGCACAAAAAGGATGCATCGTCCTCAAGAACCTCCTTGAATTCCTCGAAGGGGCAATTCTCCTCCAAGACCAGCCGGGTGCAGTGAGCCAACGTGTCTTCAAAGTTGGCCACAGCTCGCGCCACCTGCATCTTCCGCCAGCGTTCCAAGGAGGAGAGAGTGGCGTCTTCGACAGAGGACGAAGCCACGATCGGGGTGCTGGTAGTCATGATCGCGGAAGCAGCAATCGGCGCCACCAGAGCCGGAACAATCGCTGATGCCGCCAGAGTAGCAGTGGCAGAATCGCAGGTCACCACCGGCAAGAAAGTGGCCATTAACCCAATGGGGGTTCCCCCTTGAGTTGGAGACTCTCGCACTAAACGCTCACCCGTGACCGATGCTCCCTCGAAGTTGGAGGTCCCCCCTTGCTGATCCGCAGAGATCAATACTTCCTCTTCACTTGATAGCGCCTCGTGAATCTAGGCATCGTCATCCGTCTCGGATTCACCTGAATGACCCTCCCAAGAGGGAGGATCCTCCTTGCCAGTGACTTCATGAGAGGGGCCGACTGCGGATACAAAAAAGAAAGGGTGATAATGAATGCCCCCTTGGCTTAGAAAGCACAACAGCCCTGAAATTCACGCTTACCTAGGCCCCCTTGTTCTCCTTCGTCTCCACTCCCCTCTTCTTTGTCAGAAGGGATGGGGATCACTTTCTCGACTGCACCTGCACGGATCCAACGTGAATAGTCAGAAAATGCAAACCCGACTTCGTACACGAGAGTACCGCATCGAAAAATTACCTTCGGGTGTAGGTGTAGGAGTCGTTGAGATCCCCGCCTGTGATCCCGCATCAGACGGAGGGAGCGTGTCCTTCGAAGTCGCCGGAGCCGCCTCCAGCGCAGCAGAAGGGGTAGGTTGAGCAACTCCCACCCCAGAGGCGGTGTCGTCCCGACCAACCACTTCTCTAGTGATCACCACAGTCTCCTCACTGCGGGCCTTCTTGGCCACTTCCGTCCTGGAGCTCTCCGCCGCTTCGCGCTGCCGCTTCGAAAGCAGCGAACTGCTTGGAGATAACAGGGGCGCCCCCATACGCCCAGCAATCACGCTTCGGGCTTGTTCCAGACGTTTACTCGCCCGGGTTAGCTCAACAGGCTCCCTCTGCTCGTCTTGCAAATCTAGGGGAAGACTGGCAGGAGGAGCTCGTGTTTTGGGCACCTCAGATTCGTCTGTGCCAGCGCCCTCACCCTCAGAATCTCCTGCAGGACTCTCCATGAGCAACTCCCTAGCCGTAGCACGGCCCCCCGCCTCGAAGGTCGAGGAGCTCCTCTGGGGCGGCGCCCATGCTCCGCCAAACACGAGCCCTAAAACCAGAAGTCAACAGGGTTGGCGCTGGCGCCCCGATACCACCGACAATATGAGAGCGTGTGGTGCAAGTCACGATCCTTCGAGGGTAACTCAAAGCGAGCATTGGTACCGCCAGCGTGGGTCCAGAACCATCCCCGAGCTCCGTCCACCAGCCCTCCTTCAAAGCGCAGATGGGGATTGACGTTGCCCACATACAACTGATCGTACCCAAACTGGCGGGCGAATCTGCAGGGGATGTATGGCTCGAGATAGCATGTAGAGCCCGTTCTCAGAACGTGATACCCTGGCCGGATGTTTACCAACCAGCGAAAGGCGCCGCGAGAGAGGTTTGTGTAGTGATCCGCCGTCGGTGCATCCCTCAGAGATTCCCCATATCCGCCACCGCTGAAATAAGGGAAGGAGCGGCAAAAATTATAATACCCAAAGTGGGAAAGCGTCTTTCTTGCATTGGGGATGTCCTTGCATTTCCAGGAGCTCCTTTCCAAACGCTGAACGAAGGGAACAAACTTGTCGCCTTGGATCACCGCTGGGGCGCTCATCAAACATTCGCAGTGGTATACGAACCACGCCATCAGATAAGTGTATGGCAGCCCCACCCGAGGATTGGGGGTCCTGATGACCTTTCCTTCCCCCTCATCGACGGTCGATACGCGGCAGAATTGAGCTGTCAGGGTACGGAGCCCCCGATGGATGCATGCTATCGTCGCCGATACCAGGGAGTAAGACTTCCCGTGAGCTAAACAAACCGCCGGATACACGACCTCCACAGGAAGAGCTTCGAAGGAGTGAGTGGGGATTACGCACCTCTTCAACCATAACATGAGGTACCCCGCGAGCAGCGCCTTCCCAGATATGGGAGACTTGGCCTGATGATGGAAGGAGTGAAGGACTGTGCCAGACTTGAGTCCGCCCTCGTCACGGTCGAGAGTTATGGTGCTCCCCTCATCGGCCATCCTCGCCTCCACTTCAGATTGATCGCATTCGCCTAGCGGGAGAGCAGGTTGCCCCTTGACATTATTCCCCGGAAACAGATAATCAGCCAAATTCTTGTGGCTGATCCCCGGGGTCCTCTTCTTCTTCCCCTTATGATCCGCTGAGATGCCGAGACAGATGTGGTAGTGGCAGAGTAACTCCCACAGAGTCTCAACCGCTAAGGGCGAATGGCTGGTCAATCTCAGCTTGATCGGGGACATACTTCTTGTAAGGAAAATCCCCCAGAGGCAGCCCCGACACGTCATACATCTCGTGAGGGGAGATGCCAAGCTCACCATTGGGGGTGAAAAATGTGCCGCTTTCCGCACAATACAGCTCCAGAACGCTGTGGAACTGAGAAGCGTTGATTCGTAAGCCATGTCGAGTGGCTTCGATGGCCACATACAGCTCTGTGTTCTTAAGGTCAGCATTTTCGGCCAGAACACGGTCGGTGATCTTGAACCACCAAGTGTCGCTGCCGGGTGCAGAATAGACCCACCCCGGAGCTTTGAAATTCTTCGGGGGAAAGCTCCCTCCAACTCGGAAGAAGCGGTGACGGAAGGTCTCCGCCACCGCTGTCGACTCCCCCACGGGCGGTTCAGCGGACAGTAATCCAGGGCGCAGACCCGTCACACGCTTGCATGAGCCATCCACTCCATATCCAGCCGTGGAGCCCGTGAAAATGCCACACGTGACCCCGTCTTGAGTTGGAGTCAACTCCCAGTTCATCGCCCGAGGAACCGCAAGGGACCGTAGCTCGACGATTGAGAACCCCCTCGACATGCTGGGGAGGTAGTAATGGGTCCCTTCTACCGTGTGGAACCACATACTCTCCTTGAGTAACAGGACAGAAGGGTCGGATACCGCATCACCGAACAAAAACTGAGGTTTCGGCAGCTCCACCCTGGCATCATCTGTCAGTGCCGCGTCGGTTGTCAACTCGCACAGTGTCAAGTGGTGGCCGTCCGTGACCCTTTTTATCAAGCCATTTGGCTTGTCGGCGGCGAACACAGGCAATGGAGCCAAGGAGGGAAATCGAGAAGGTGCTGTGCAGCTCGTACCACCGGCGTGGCCAATGGCCACACCCTCCGAGAAAGCCTCATCGGAAAAAGTCGCTGCAAGAAAGAAAAAGTCAATCAAGACAAAATCCGCCATAGGAGCAAAATAAACCACTAAGCAGAGGCGGGCGAAATCGCCAGACGAAAGGGGGAACCCACTTCGAACATGGTCTATTCGTACAAGACAATACTCCCCTCTTACAGGAAAGGGCCAAACTCGCCTATCGAAAAGGGAGTTCGTCTCCCTCCCGCTAAGGGTTGAGTTCGCCCGCGGAGACATAAATCGCCCTCTAAAGGCAAATAGGGCTAATTTTACCCTAAATCAGGGAAGCTACCAAAGGGCGGCAGCGTTCTAGGAGAATGAGCGACACTCATTCCCCCCCCAGACCTGACGCCTAGGACCTACACGAGGTCACCCAACGAACCCATTGACGTACCTGGGCGCGGCTCCGGAGCACTGGCGGGCATGCCGGCAGAGAGACGGTCGGAGTAACTTCCCGGGCCTGCGCCTCTCACTTTGCACCTCTTAGATCTTGGAGCCATGGAAAGATGGAGCGGGAATTCTTGTCTTGGAAGTTCTTTTCAAGATTCAAGAGCACGATGAATCCCAGAGGAGGAAAACAGCGGGTTTTAAAAGGGTGGAGTTGTCCACGTGGCCACGATCGCCCTCGGGAGGCGAAAACCCTAACGAGCGAGAAACATGGCCACGATCAAATTCGACGGCCCAGATCACCCTCGGCACATCAAGAACCGAAATCAGCGGTTGCATCCGACGGTTGGATTCGAAAACCACGGCCACGATCAGAACGAGGCGCACTGAGTGGACGTCAAACTGTCAAGTCATGATAATGCCACGCCGCATTAGCCGGAAAGGCACGAAGCCCCGCAGAGGGACACATGGTCCGCGCGCATTAGGCCTACTTTCGCCCGAGAGAAAGGTCTCAACGGCAAAAACTGGAATGAAATCCGCAAGTCAGTCAAAACTTCGCCATTCAAGCCCAACTTCGCCTGCATGACTCACCCACCTTTGGGAAGCAGGCAATTCGCCCAAAATCTAGAAACCAGCAAAGTAGTTTTACTTAGACCCGCGTCCCAGACGGCTAGGGGACAGAGTGGAAATCTTAGCACTAAGCCTAAGAGAAACTACTCGATAACTCATCATACTGAGGGGAATAGTATGGCTAGCCCGATTCAAACGGTAATCGGTAAAGGTAAATCAAACCCGTTGATAGCTGAGGGTTTGCTAAAAATCCTAATACACCTGGTCCAAAACTTCTTTATTCAAAGTATTCCAGACCACACGTAAGTCGGTTTTGGTCTGAAAACTTTGAAGGGGGTCTTGTAGACGGTAAAAATTACTGCAGCGGATTAAGCGAACGAATTCGCCCACAGAACAAGACCACCCTCTCTTAGGTGGAAAGCCTACCATAGCCACTAAGTGGATTCGCTGGCACACAAACCCCCACATTGGCCGCACCCGCCAAATCGCATGGATCCGCCAGCGAGGCGAATCCGCCTTCACTAACTAAATCCGCTCGCAAGGGAGGTACTCAAATCCGCCCTCATTTGCCGAAACCACTTGAGCCACGTCTGCCTACGTGAGCCGAAGGCCGGGTTTCCAGGGACAACCCTTCCCTGCTTCCCACGATGCGAGATGAGGAGGGTACAGTGTCCCAGGTCCCTCAGACGGCCACCCACGGTTCAAGCGAACGAGACAGGCGCCGAACCGGCCTGTATACTCATAAATGTGGGTCACCTCACCCATCAAGAGGAAGAGCCGAAGCCGTCGGCGCGCCGCAAGCTATCTGGAACTAGCTCTGACGCGAGACGTCCATTCTCCTATCCCTATTCAGACATAGGGAGAGGGGAGGAGGCGCCACACCCCAGGACCGCCAGAGGGTCACTCGGTACCTCGCCGCACAAGTGAGCAGACAGTTACCAGAGCCATCGGTGTCCACATAAATGCAGCTTACCTCACTCCAAGCAAAAGGTCAGAGCCACCGGCGCTCAAGGAACTGGCCAGACCCACTTGAGTGTCTGGCAGCCGCTGTCACGAGTACAAGGAGGGACCTTCCCACTCCTACACGACGTAACACAACACGTCGTCCCACCAACAACCGCTTGTTGTACAAAGGGACAGTCGGATGTCTTGGAACAGTGTATGGTCACATCCCATAATTCAAGGAGCAGTCAAACTGCCTCCTTCCCATTTAAGGGCTTCTTTCAGCAACCTTGAGAGGGGATCGAGATCAAAAATCGGCCAATAGACCAAGAGCTTGATCGATCAACCAAGAGAGGAGGAAGCTTTTTGCATACCCCTGCATTATAGCGCCATCTTCTAGCTCCGAGCTCCGATCGCCGGCGAGCCAGAAGAGACGAACTCCTTCACCTTGAGCTTCTACTGAGTACTGAAGCTCTCCAGCAACCTCGGTCGAACCGTCCAAGGGAAGCAGACTCGGCACGAGCACCGAGCGAAGCATCCTGTAGCTACCTTAAAGTCCCCACGATTAAACAAGGAGGGCCTTCCCTCTGCTTCTGTTGTAATTCAGATTGATTTAGTTTGTAATAAGCTTTCTTATCAATACAAACAAAATCCCCCATTCTCGGGAAAATTAGGAATTTACACCTACAGAAGAAAAGAAAAGAAAAAAAATGATAGTGTGTATATTTCTTCTCAATCTAATACGTCGCGGGCTTGTTCACGTTCCGATTCCTGGGTATCTTGGGAAGCGGGGCGTGACAGCCGATCTCCCCTAAAACCGGATCCGAAATAAGTTGAATTTACTCATATTTATAGGTGGATCAAGGGGTGTAATTGTCCCCTTAATCTGCTCCTAAGTGGGCCAGAAATCCCTCCAATCGAGGAGGAAAACTATTTCTAGAACCGTTCAACTCGTGTTTGAATGAGTCAAACACTAAAACTAACATTCTGGGCCCGAACTTTGTGTTTTAGACCTAAAACGCAGAGTTGGGCATGTTTAAGGTTGAAAACACAGTATTCGCACAGCGTTGTGAACTTGAAACATAGAAATGAACTCTACGTTTTAGGAATTTAAAGAGATTGTTGACTTTGAATCTCTTTCATTAGGGCATTCGCAGAGATCGTTATTTTGTAATCTCCACCTTACCTCCCTAAAACGTGGGAGTTGTTAGATTGTATCTCCTGCAGTTGTCTGTGAAGAATTTTGAATCAGAGTTTCCATCGATTATCATGAAGGTCGTTGAATTGTAACTTTCTTGATCTACGTGAAAATCTTCTAATTGTAGCCTTCATTCATTGATGTGAAAGTCACTTATCTATAACTTTCATTGTTAAATTGTTCATATGAAAGTCATCAAATTGTAACTTTCATTGTCGGTGTTTAATGGGGATCAACTAACTGTAGTAATGTTTAGACAGCCTACACCAACCTCTATCAGTTCTCAAATTTTTAGTTTTCATTCCAAGTTAGTTTTCAACTTCTGTCTTATATCTCTTAAAGCAATCAAGAGCTTTTAATTTTCTAGATATAAGATAAACGTGTGCAAAATTAAAATAATCATCTATAAAAGTAATAAAATATTTTTTATTAGTATGAGTTTTGACACTTAGTGGACCATAAATATCCGAGTGTATCAACCCTAAAAGTTTACTGGCTCTTTGTCCGCCAATAAAAGGTTTTCTAATCATTTTACCAGTTAAACAATGTTCACATGGTGGCAATTGAACATTAGATAGTATAGGAAGTAAGTTCATTCTAATAATTTTTTTTATTTTTGAAATACTAGCATGTTCTAGTCTAGAACGCTACAATTCAGACTCAGAAATATAACAGGACAAGTAGTTCAAATTCAAAATTTTATTATCAAAATTCTTACAAACTATTGGAAGAATGCATAATTCATGCTCAGTCGCATATTTTTTCATAGCATACACTTAATTATTTTTCCCTATAGAAACCTGGTTTTTGTAGAACCTAACTTCCAGTCATTTCTTCATCAAGCTGGGAACAGAGATCAGATTGTGTCGAATGCCTGGTGCGTAGAACACATCTTTGAGGAAAAGAATATTATCCCCAAGATCCAATCTATACGAACTAATACCTTCTACATCAAGATGGGTATTATTTCCCATGTAGATTCTCTGTTCTCCTTTCTTTAGCTCGGTGAACTCTGTGACTCCATTCTTGTCCTTTGCAATATGTCTAGTCGTACTGGAGTCGATCCACCAACCACTGATATCCGTCATCACCATATTCTATTCCCTCACACTGACGAATTCTCTTTTGCTAGTACCCATTTGTTCTGGATGCTTATGGCCTCCCTTATTCTCCTGCTTTTCATATTGTGGGCAAGTGGGCTTGAAATGCCCGAACTTTCCACAATTGTAGCAGACTCCATGAGATACTTTCTTTCTCTTGAACTACTACGATTTTGATCATCGCGGTTGTGGTTTACTAGGACTAGGGTTTTTATAGCTTCTAGTATTATGCCTCTGACGGACATAATTCTGCTCTTGCTACACCATATTCAGTTCTGCTTCTTTCCTATTGTCTATTAAGTCCTGCTCTATCGCTAGGTGCATATGAAGATCAGTGACAGATTTAATGACATGGTTCATTCTCAATGTGGTGGCAGCCACAACATTGGAAGGGGTAGACTATTCAAAATGGTTGCCACTTGCATTCTTTCTGGGATTACGGTCCCATCAGTGAATAAATCCTTAGCCATGACAATCATTTTATTTATATGCTCTACGGTATTGTCTCCCTCTTGCATACGACAAGAATTATACTTATGCAAGATGAGTTCAATGTTAACTTCAGAGGTGGTGTCATATTTCTCTTTTCTAGCATTCCACATGTCCATGGAAGTTTTATAAGTTTCAAAAACTTTAATTAAGCTATCTTCCATGAACATGAGCATTAAGCTTTTTGCCTTCTTATCTTTCGACTTCCACTGTTCAAATACTTTTTTTCTTCAGGTGTAGATTTATCAGTAAAGGTTGGAGCAGTGGTTTTGATTATATCATCAATATTATCATGAATAAAACCATATCCTATTTTTCTATGACACATATCATAATTACTGCCATTAAATTTATCAAATTTTCTCAGTTCTAATAGAACGAGTTTACTAGCCATTTGGTAGAGAACTAAAACTAAAATCCAATTTTAAAATATGTATAAGGTTGGTGTATAGACAGTTATACTAAAATTGGAATAAAGTTAAAAAAATAAATTAAAATGAACTTGACTGTTCCCAGTTGATGAAAGAGGCTCCAATTTAAGTGAGATTATCACTTAACGGTGTTGATAGGATAAGTACTTCTCGAAGTCGGTTCTGATTGGACTCGAAGACGATCTGCTACTCTAGTTTAGGTGAACCGGATAGGATTTTTGAAGAATTGTTCGAACAATTGATAGAAATCAAATTCTAAATTTTTTAAGGGGCTAATGTGATATTTTTTATTTAAAGCTAGAAATGGCTCTGACTTCCCCCAGAATGCTATTAATTATCCCTTTATGGACCTATAGACAATTCACCCAAAACAAAATCTCATCTCTTTCTCAAAATCAAATCCACTCCAGATCTGATCAATTCCTTCCCTCTTCTCCACAAAACCCTCTCTTTAGCAGTTCGGTCCAAGCTTAGAGTTTGAGGTCGTCGTCACAATAGGGTCGTTGCAACTTAGAGATCTGATTGAGGTCGTCGTTACTTAGAGAGATCTGATCGAGATCGTCGCGGCTTAGAGATTGATGGTAGTTCGTAGCAAGGTTGTCAATCGACGTCGTCATCACCATCGAATGTAATAGGGTCGTCGATTGAGGTAGAGTCATCATCGATCACAGCAGCCATTGATGATTGTAGCAGTAGTCGAGCGAAGCAGTCGTCGTTGCCGTCGAGTGAAGCAGTCGTCATCGTCAAATGACACAGAGCTCTGATACCAGTCTAAGTGAATAGAGAAGAAGAGAGGGAACACCAGGATTTCTTTGAGGGGGCTCCGGTAGTAGGTAAGGAGTTTGATTCTTTTTCTTGTTGTATTTTCTCAAGGAGAACACTCCTCCTTTATATGGGCCAAACCTATCATCTCCACCCCCTCATAACTGCCCCTTTGAGATTTTCTCTCAACAACCATTTCCCACATTTTCCTCATTTTTCACAACATGAGAGCTGTTAATTTTGTCACACAAGACCGAGTCAAGGTAATAAAAATAACTTCTTAGCAAAGACAAGATAGAAGGATGGATGCATGAGAACAAAGTAAAAATTTGCGTTTGGTTGTCATACTTCAATGCAGTGGCAAACGATCAAGCACAAAGTGCTTCTGTTGTATCGTATCGAATTAGGCAACACAATGAAAGTATAGTAAAACGTCATTCGGTTTTTCAACTAATGGATGTTTCATTTGAGCCCCAAGAAGTACATACGTAGCTCTTTTATAGAAGTCAGTCAATATGTGAGATTTAACTTCATTAATTTGAAGAGAAAGTCCATACTGAAAGGGTGGCATGTTGTTTCCCTTATTATCGAGATTCTATTTTTTTTCGATGTATAATTAATCTTGTTGTTTGCATGCATATAACTGATCAGACATCTATCTATAGCTCCTTCTTGATCTATCTTCGAAAAGGAGATGCAATTTAACCTTAGGGTTGTTGTACGTTTCCTGTGAGGAAACATGATTGTTAATTCTGAAACCATTGTTTTTTTCTTTTCTCTCTCCAAAAGGTTCCATCAATAATGTATTGATGTGATGTAGAACATGTTGCATATATTTTTATGGAGAACAGGACCATCAAAAGCCCAATTACAGGCCCAACCAAAGAAAATAATTTTTAACAAGGAACAAGTCATATCTCTTAAACTATATATCAGAACTGGACGAATTATATATGTAAATCGCATATTTTTCCAAGACGGAGTCAATCAAACCTACCATTGTTGTCGGTTGAAAAATGATATCACACATTCTTGTCCCGCAGAGCATAGATTCCGAGCACGATTATATCATCAGTCTCCAACGTGAGCAGACACACCGTGTTCGCGTCAATCGGGACATAGAGATCTAAGGGGTTAAGGACTATGTCTAGCCCTCCTTCAAAGTATAGAGTCAGCGACAAGAACCCCGACTTATGTTTCTCTAGCTCATCTCTGGTGCCCTTGTAGCACATGTGCCAGAAATTGTCCTCGGGCACGACCCTCGACTTCTCTGTGTCCGTGATGATATGCGCGACTAGCCTTTTAAGAGCATCCCTGGATAGGTAGGTGACGGCGATGCCTGAGTTGAGAATGACCTCGCACTTGTTCTTGCTGACGAACGTCCATGGAGGAAATCGTATCCTCCATGTCTCGACGGTTATCTCTTCTAGACCGAGTGTATAACGCGACAGATACTCACCCCCCAGGGTGTTGGAAATTCATGCTAATTACATGCAAAATACACAACGAAAGACTGTATGTATAATAATACTAAGCATGTAGAGAGCTTACTTTTGTAGCGTCATTCGATAGTAGATCGAACAACCCCTAGCCCGTTCTCCTTTTTGTTGTAAACCTCCTTGTAGTGGATCTCCATGTTTTCAAGTGAGCATGATAAAATCAGAGTCTTCTAGAGACACAAGGTAAGATATCCACCCCGGGGTACTACAAAATCCTACTACTTCCTCTTACTCAAAGATTGCTAGAGTTTAGTAAGAGGTTAATCTCTCTTTTATTCTTTTATGGAAAAAACCACTTAACCAATTTTTCATTAACCTTTGCATAAGAGAGAGAGCTCATATATAGAGTGAGATATGTCATGAGTCATCTCATGTGTCATGCCATGAGTCATCTAAATGTAATGATTCCTTTCATGAGTCATGCAATGACTCATCTCATGAGTCATGCAAAGAGTCATGAAGAATCAAAACTATGTGCTAAAACCATGTTCCCAAACCATTCCACCTTAATGACTCATCTCATGACTCATTAATCAAGGTATACTGAAGTGTGTATTTCATAAATAAAAATACCACATCAATATGGTGTTTCATAAATACGGTATTGCGTAATTTTCCAATCATTAACTAATATGTCATCATAAGATCAAAAAACTCAATGAGTTGACCAAAAGTAAACTGTTGACCAAAAAGTCAACTAGTTGACTAAAAGTTAACTTTATGGAAAAAATACTAGAATTTATTTTTTAAGCACATAGCATTCTGATTTTACCTATACATATAACCATTTATGTGTATCTGGTGGAAATCAAATATGTGTATCACTAATACACATTTAACTTATAAATTGTATTTCATAGGATTCAAGTACATGCTTTATGTGACTCTAGGGCCTAACTTAAGACTTAGCAGTGGATCATATCTACAAGTACAACAAAGGTGCTAGCTACACATAAGACTACTCGGGTATAAGTTAGGATAAATGTCTGTAAGATGCTTACACAATTTTATCAGGACCACTCAGTGATAACATTGTACAGTCCGATCTCTTCATCAAACAATGTCAAACTATCGAGCCTAGGGTATGGTAAACTATCAAACCCTAATAGATTGATGAGTGTTTGTTGATATTAAACTCATAACCTTTAAGATCAAACTGACAATCAGTGTATCTTATTTACCTTGGCCAATTATTTCCAAGCTATAGTTATATCAAACAATCTTATGACATCAACTCACTATACTGGGAGAGACGAATCCCATCTTGGCATCTTAATATCTACTTATGTCTCAGGATGCACCCAACACGAACCGTTATGCACAACTCAATGAGAACCGTGGTTAGGTAAAAGTCTAAGTATACCTATACTGACATATAAGATATTACACTCATGCCTCAGGTCAAGAGACTACTTTGTAATAAATCACTTGAGAACTTCAATTTGACAGTTAAGTATAATTACCAACTAGACATTCTCGGTGAGTCGTTTAGTTAACTCATTCAGTAATGAGTCACATGTGTACTGTATCTTGATGTCTCAACATCAATGATCTAAGAGATGGATCATCATCCTTCTAAAGGACAAAAGAGTATACACTTGATACGAGTCGCCGGACGAGCACTCTTGATCGCGGAATTATCAAGAGTGGGTTGTGAAGAAGACAATAGAAAACACACAAAGAATTGAGTTGGGCGAAGGAAAATACATTTTCTAGATTATAAGAAATAATAGATTACAAATCCCTCTCTCACAATCTCTCTAGATCAAAGAACAATCTCCCTGATCTCGTTTCTGGATATAATCTGGTTCCCCAAAACCCTAGAAAAGCTATGTTTTAATATATATCAAACACAAAACCTAAAGTGAATAGGAAACTAGAAGTCTGGCCTAGCCCGACCCCCGGTCGACCGGACAGAACAACAGAAACTCAGTATCGACTACAGGGTTTGACGGTTAACCACAGAACCCATCGCGGTCGATCGCGAAAAGTCTAGAGACTTTTCCTGAGCTGTTGCACGTTCGCGGTCGACCGCGACGTCACGTGCAGTCGACTGCTGGAAGTCTAGAGTGTTTCCTTTAGTTTTTCCTTTACACTTAGACGTTGCCACCTTCAACGACTTCATCCACGTCTCTATTCTCAAGATACCATAAGAATCATCTATCCTCACGCTTCAATGAGGATCGCTAAGCTCCCGAAGCAAGGAAGAAGATACACCTGTATCATGGCTCCTCCCTTTAGGAACTTGAAGTCCTGTTCAAGTTAGAACTGTAGCTGAGGGAACTCGCGAGCCCCTCCTTCTCTGTTGAACCACCTGGCTTTGTTAGGAACCTGACCTTGACGTCCGATAAAAAATGACTCATTTTTCCTGTGTCTCGCCGTAGTCACCTTTCATTCTAAAATGCAATCTTCTATGAGTAGTTCTTCTTTATCAAACCTTAAGTCGTCAACATGCGGTAAGATCATGTTGTCATCTCCTTCATCATCCAACAATGGAGGCTCAAACAACTTCAAATACTCGGCGTTGATCACCGAATACATGCCTAGATAAGGAGGCAAATCCAGCTTGAAGGCGTTGTTACCAATTTGATCAACAATCTGAAATAGACCATATCGTATAGGCTTCAGCTTCTTCCCTTCTCCCTTTAGCCGCTCTGTACTCAACTTCAGCCATACCATATCACCTTTACCAAAATTACAAGGAACTCGATGTTGATCATGTTTTGCCTTGTACTTAGCCTGTGATTTCTTCAATTGAGCTTCCACTATGGCATGAATATGTGCAATTTTCTCTAGAAATCGCTAAGCTCGTTGTCTTTCACTCCCTTCCTAGTCGTCGGTCATAGCTTCACTAGAAAATACGAGATCAAATAGACTAGGAGGTAAAAACCCATAACAAGTCTCAAACGGTTACTTCCTCGAAGATCTATGAATAGCCCGATTAAATGAAAACTAAAGATATGGTAAGCTCTCATCCTAAGTCTTAGGATACCTGGAACTGTATCCTCTCAACATGTGTACCATAGTCCGATTAACTATCTTTGTTTGTCCGTCTGTTTGTGGATGAAAAGCCGTACTCTTCTTCAATCTAGTGTCCATCAAGCTCCACAAAGAATCCTAAAAGTGCACAAGAAACTGACTATCTCGATCTGAAATAATCAAATTCGGTAACCCAAAGTGCTTCCACACATGCTCAAAAAACAATTATGCCGCACCCGCTCCCGTCACAGTCTTCTTATAAGGAATTAAAATCACCATCTTGCTAAACTGGTCCATCATAACGAACATATAATCATGCCCACGCTTGGTCGTCGGTAATCCTCCTAAAAAATCCATAGAAATACTCTCTCACGGTCTCGAAGGTACCAAAAATAGTAGATACAATCCCTATTTCCTATTAGAAGGCTTCGATATGCAACATAGCTTACACCCTTCGACATACTTAGTGACATCCTCTAATATCTTTGGCTAAAAGACATGGCGTCATAGATTGAGAAACGTCTTTTGAGTCCTAAAATGACCTTGCACATGTGATGTATGTGCTTCTCGAATCCACTACAATCAGTCGCCATCCCCTGGAATGCAAAGCGACGTCCCACGATATAATAAACCATCTTCACTAATCTCATACTCCTCTCTTCGACTAGCCTTTGCCTGTTCGAACACACTGCTGAAGTCTCTGCTGGATGTGTACATCTGTACATACTCCAAAGGAACCAATGGCTAAATGCGTGTCTCCACCAAGAGAGCCCTCACATGTGGATGAGATAACATATCGGCTAACTTGTTCATCGTCCCCTCCTTGTACCTAATGATGATGTTGAACGCCATCAAATAGGACATCCACTCATGTATCATGCTTGTTGAAGCTTCATTTGGGCATGTAAAAATTCCAATAGCTTGTAATCCGAGTGCACAACTACCTCCTTTCCTAACAAATACACCCGCCGATGCTTGATTGCCTGATAAAGTACATAAAACTCCTTATCGTAGGTGGTGTAGTTCTAAATATCACCTGTGAACACTTTTGAATGGTACTCCACTGGCTTCCCATCCTAAATCAACACAGCGCCCAAAGCATAACTAGAAGCGTCGATCTTTATCTCGAAGGTCCTCTGCAAATTTGGCAATGCCAACACTGGTGCCTTAGAGATTTTTCTTTTTAGTAATTGAAAAGCTTCCTCATGTGTCCTCCCCCACTCAAACTGAACCTTAGCCTTCGTTAGGCCATACAATGGTCTTGCATAAGTCGAAACATACCTAATGAGATTACACAAATACTAGCAAACCCCCATGAAGCTTCTCACCTCCACACTATCCTAGGCGTCGGCCACCTTACTTGGATCTATCCACCATTGGCCCTTCCCCATGATGAAGCCGAGATACACCAACTCTTTCTTCCCAAATTCATACTTCTTCCCATTGAGCTTCAGTTGTCCGTTCCGCATCACTTCAAACACCATCTCGACATGAACAAGATACTCCTCCCAGGTCTTGCTGTACACCAAGATATCATCGAGGTAAACTATTAAAAAATCCTCTATAAAGGGTCGTAATAAATCATTCATAAGTCTCATAATGGTAGCCGGAGCATTGTACAATCCAAACGACATCACCAACCACTCAAACAAGCCCTACTTGGTCTTGAACGTAGTCTTCCAAGTGTCATCCTCTCGAATCCTTACCTGATGGTAACCAGACTTCAAATCCAACTTTGTGAAGAACCTCACTCCCTCCAATTGGTCCATAAGATCATCAATCAGAAATAATGGGCATTATTTATTGATGGTTATCTTGTTAAGCGTCCGGTAATCCACGCACATGCATCAGCCTCCATCCTTTTTAGGAACCAACAATACTGGTGACCCGCAAGGTGAACAACTCGGTACAATCACTCCTATCTCCAAAAGCACCTAAACCTGCCTCTTGATCTCCTCAGACTCCTCCACAGATGTGTGGTATAGACCTATATTCAGCAAGGAACTCTCCCCGGTCAACATAATCTCATGTTCCATACCCCGCTGTGGTGGTAGTCTCGTGATCTCCGAAAATAAGTCTACATACTTGGCCTTCAACTTGTTAAGATCTCCCTCATCAAGCTTGCTCAAGGTAGTTAAGCACACCCTACTCAACTACTCCTCATAAGGTCTAATGAATAACAATACAAACTTCTTGCTCGCATTCACTAGCCTCTTCGCCTATGTCACCGTCACCAAACTCATCTCCTGTGGAAAAGATGCCGAACAAAATATGAATAGCTCGCCATCCTTGGTGACTGTATACTTCTGGGCCCACCTATCGTAGACCGCGTACCTATCCCATAAATAAGGATTACCTAATATCACTTGGAAAATATCCAACAGAATAACGTCGCATGTGACCTCGTCAATATATGACTAATAGAGTGCAAATCTAAAAGTACACTGATTGACCACACTCAATCTTACCTCCTTCTGAATCCACCCCAAAGGATAGGGTTTTGAATGTTTGACTGTCTTCAATCCCAGCTTCTAAACCAATGCTTCAGATATCAAATTCTTCTAGCGCCTTGGATCCACTATGCAATCAACCAAGCTGGTCTTGACCTACAACTTTAAAACAAAGAGTTGTTCCTTTGGGTCTTCGTCCTCTGTCGTGGCCTGCTTCCCGCCAAAAGGTTGAGACAACTATTAGGTTCTGTCATCCTGAGAACTTCCTTCGGACCTTGCGCTTCCACGTATGCCTTCTTCTCCTCCTTTTTCATCAACCCCTTCGGCTTCAGATGAGGGTACTTCTCCCAGCAATGATCAGCTACGTGTCCCGTTTGTTTGCAATGATTGCATGTCAATCCTACCTTTCCTGAATCACCTTTCTTCTTCTCTTCCTTTAGTTGAAGCCACTAGACTTGCCTCCCATTTGTTTGGAGTCCCCCTTTATCTCGTTGCCCTTCTTTTGCCTACCATCAATGGTAATGGCCTTCACACTCGCCTCTGCAATAGACTCGACTGTGAATAGCTTCATCTCCTTTCGTATATATTCATTTAGACCTACCATATACTTCATAAAAATAAAATATTCCTCCGTCGTGATATTGAGAATCATCGCCTACTGCTATAATTCTGTCGTATAATCTTGAACGATCTGGTTGAACCTTTGGCGCAATCCGTACCACTTGTAACAATGCCCCTCGAGGAACCCTGCTAGGTAGAACTGCTTCCTCAGTAGTTCCTTGAACTTATTCTATGACACCGCATTCCTTTCCTGTTTACAATAGGACTTCCACCATGTTAATGCATGCCCCGAAAGCTTCAAAGTCGTGAACACGAGTTTCTCCTTAGATGAATATCTGTAGAGGGTAACATATGTCTCTATCCGCTCGATCCAATCGTTAAGCCTCTCGACGTTGACACTCCTATCATAAACATGAATCTTCACATTAAAGTCTATCTTCAAATTCTGGTAAGAACCCTTACCCCCTTGATACAGAACAGTCTTAACAATCTCGGCCTTCTTATCAGAATCAGATTCCTCGCCCTCCCTATCGGACTCTACAAGTTTCTTCTTGCCTTTCGAAGAAGATTCCTCCTTTTTGTCCTTTCCTTAGAAAAGATTGACGAGCTGTGTGCGAGTCGAATCCATTGTCTCCATCTGTTTCTCTAATGTATCAAGTCTCATTGAACTATCCCCTTCAGTCATCTTCTTCTTCCTTATTCTCTGAACTCCTTCCAAAGAAATATGGACCTCGCTAAGCTTCTTGTATTACGATCGAGTAAGGACCATACATAGGATCCCCCATTCATAGGATCTAATCACTCCGATACTAACTTAATACAAGTTACCAGACGAGTACCCTTGATCGTGGAATTATCAAGAGTTGATTGTGAAGAAGACAATAGAAAACACACAAAGAATTGAGTTGGGCGAAGGAATATACATTCTCATGATTATGAAAAATAATAGATTACAAATCCCTCTCTAACAATCTCTCTAGATCAAAGAACAATCTCTCTGATCTCGTTTCTGAATACAATCTGGTTCCCCAAAACCTTAGAAAAGTCGTATTTTAATATATATCAAACACAAAACCTAAAGCAAACAAGAAACTGGATGTCTGGCCCAGCCCGACTCACAGTTCACCCTAGAGACATGTGCGTTCGACCGGATAGAACGATTGATACTCAGTATCGACTATAGGGTTTGATGGTCGACCGCAAAACCTATTTTAGTCGACTGTGAAAAGTCCAAAGATTTTTCCTGAGCTGTGCACGTTCGCGGTAGACCGTTGGAAGTCCAGAGTGTTTCTTACAGTTTATCCTGTACTCTTAGACATTGTCACCTTCAATGACTTCATCCACGTCTCTATTCTCAAAATACCATGAGAATCATCTATCCTTAAGCTTCCATGAGGATCGCTAAACTCCTGAAGCAAGGAAGAAGATACACCCATGTCAACACTAGTCTTTACCAAAGTGATGATGTCCTATCTCAACACTTTATCGACTAGAAACATTTTAGAATATACGTTAGCGACTAATCAAATATCTTCTTCATTATGATCACTATCAAAATTCTGATAGTCTAGTGTCATTCTAAGGATTTCATCTGTATATAAAAAATACCAAATAAATACTGACCAAAATAGCATAATATCATTTTGAACAAGGATGTTATATTCATGTAGGTCCTGTTACAATATACAATTTTTGCCTGCAGGGCACCTATATCTAACAAACTCCCACTTGCACTAAGACCAATCATTATAGTATCTAATACCCAATAGCTCAACAAGTTTTTTAAATTGTGTATGAGCAATTGCCTTTGTGAATGAATCTGCTACATTATCTTTTATGTCTACCCTTTCAATCTTGATCTCTTGGCGATCAACCATCTCCATGATCAAGTGATACTTCCTCAGAATGTGTCGAGATTTATGGTGAGACCGGATTCCTTTGTCAGAGCTATTACAGTATTACTATCATAGTATAAAGGTACTGGATCTTTAATGGTGGGAACAACTTGCAGCTCTGAAAGGAATTTCCTTATCCAGACAGCTTCTTTGGCTGCATCATTTGCCGTAATATATTCGGCTTCCATCGTAGAGTCTACTACTGTGTCCTGCTTAGAACTTTTCCAACTAACAGCCCCTCTATTGAGGGTAAAAACATAACCTAAAACAGATTTATTATCATCGATATCGCTCTGAAAGCTAGAGTCAGAAAAAGCCTCCATTTAAAGGTCACTTTTATCGTATATCAAAAATAACTTTTTAGTCCTTTTCAGGTAATTACGTATATTTTTGACCGTTTTCCACTGCTTTTCGCCATGATTAGATTGGTATCTACTTACCAAACTGAGTGAATAAGCGATATCCGGTCTAGTACATAATATGACATACATGATCGATCCTACTACCGAGACATAAGGAATTAGACTCATGCATTTCCTCTCTTCATCAGTTTGGGGAGACATCTTTTTAGAGAGGGAGATTCCAGGAGATGTAGGTATGAAACATTTCTTAGAATTTTCCATGCTAAATCGTTTTAGCACTTTACCAATATATCTAGATTAGGATAATCCTAATATCCTTTTAGATCTATCTCTATAGATCTGAATACCCAGTATACAGGATACTTCACCTAAATCTAGATTAGGATAATCCTAATATATCTAGATTAGGATAATCCTAATATCCTTTTAGATCTATCTCTATAGATCTGAATACCCAGTATACAGGATACTTCACCTAAATCTTTCTTGGAAAATCTTTTTGATAACCAAATTTTAATCACTTGTGATGATGGTATGTCATTACCGATTAAGAGTATATCGTCTACATACAAAATAAGAAACAATACTATACTCTCAATTATCCTTTTATAGACACATGGTTCATCTGGATTTTTTATGAAACCAAACTCTTTGATAGCATCATGAAAATAGATGTTCCATCTCCGCGATGCTTGCTTCAGTCCATAAATGGCTTTAATTAACCTACATGCTTTTCCACTGCTCCCACTGATGACAAATCCCTCTGGTTGAGACATATATATAAACCCTTCTAAATCATCATTTAGAAATGTAGTTTTGACATCTATTTGCCGGATCTCGTAGTCATAGTAAGCAACTATAGCAAGTAAGATCTGAATAGACTTTAGCATAGCCACTGGAGAAAAGATTTTGTCATAGTCCAAACCAGGTCTTTGACAAAAACCTTTAGCTATCAGTCTAGCTTTAAAAATTTCTATTTTCCTATCTATACCCAATGTTTTCTTAAAAAACCATTTGCAACCTATGGGTATCACCCCTTTAGGAGCATTGTCTATGATCCATACTTTGTTGGTGTACATAGAGTCTATTTTGGATTTTATTGCATCATGCCAAGCAACAGAGTCTCTACTCTGAGAGGCTTGCTAATAACTCAAAGGTTTATCCTTATCTTTGACGTGATCTAACATGCTACCTTCAACAAAAAAATCATATTGTCTCTTAGGTGCATGAGATCGCCTTGGATATCTGTGGAGTGGTTGAGGTTCTTCTGGTACAACTAAATTTTTTGGTTCTACTAAATTATCAGTATTGATTTGTATCTCTAAAATTTCATCCAGTTCTATCATGCTCCCACTAATTTCTTTTTCAATAAATTCCTTCTCTAAGAAGGTAGCATACTGAGAAACAATTATCTTTTGTTCATCGATGTAGTAGAATTGATATCCATGGGAATTCCTTGGATATCCTACAAATTTACATAATTTTGAGCGTGCCTCTAACTTTTTGAGATCTTGCTTTTTTACATAAGCATGACATTCCTAAATTTTAATATAATTAAGATGTGGTTTTATCCCATACCATATCTCATATTGAGGTTTAGGCACTGCTTTAGTAGGAATCCTATTCAGTAAGTGTGCTGTTGTTTCCAACATATACCCCAAGAATAAAAAAGATAACTCAGCATTACTCATTATGGAACATACCATATCTAATAGGGTACGATTCCTCCTTTCTGACACACCGTTAAGCTATGGTGTAAATGGTGGAGTAACCTGAGAGAGAATACCATTCTCTTTTAAAAACCCTAAGAATTCTGAGCTCAAGTATTCGCCTCCTCAATCCGATCGGAGAATTTTAACTTTCTTGCTCATTTGTTTTTCTACTTCATTTTTTTACTCGGTAAATTTCTCAAATGCTTTAGACTTGTGTTTCATCAAAAACACATGTCCAAATCTTGAAAAATCATCCGTAAAAGTAATAAAGTAGGAGTAGTCACCTCTGGTCATTGTAGACATAGGACCATATACATCACTATGTATCAGTCCTAAGAGTTCTGTAACTCTTGCTCCAGTTCCCATAAATGGAATCTTGATCATTTTGCCTTTAAGACAAGACTTGCAAGTATCATAAGACTCAAAGTCAAATGGATCTAAATATCCATGCTTATGTAGCTTGCCAATTCTTTCTTTATTTATGTGACCAAGTCTACAATGCCATAAAAACATCATTCATAACTGATTGCTTTTTTTATTAGTGTGATGAGTATTCAGAATTGTGTTTTTATTAAGAATATGGATGCCATTACACAATGTTCCATAAGCAATCAACTTTTAATTATATATGATATTCATAACATTGTTCTCCAACTTGAACATATATCCATCTTTATCTAATAAAGATATGGATATTATATTACACATAAAAGTTGGTACAAAATAGCAGCTATTCAAAATCAAAATCTTTCCATTTGGTAAAGCTAGATAAAAATCCTCAACTGCAACTGCTACATTTAATACATCATTACTAACTTGTAGGGTCATCTCTCCAGCACTAAGCTTTCTATAACTTCTCAGCCCCTATAATAAATTACAGATGTGAGATCCTGATCCGGTATCTAAAACCAAAGATGTAGGATTTATAGGAAAACAATTCTGAGTAACCAATACACCTGAAGATGAAGCAACAACTTGCTTCTTCTTTTTGAGTGAGGCTAGGAATTCAGGACAGTTCCTTTTCTAGTATCCTGACTTGTGACAATGAAAGTATTCTGCAGTCATCATTTTTGCCTTCCCTTTGTCCTTCTTGATAGCCTTCTTAACGCATTTCTTTGATTTAGTAGTTTTCTTCATTTCCTTTTTCTTGGTAACCAATTTGCTAGAAGTGGAAGAAGATTTCCCTATAACCAAGGCTGGTGTTTGTCCCTTTTTCATAGAACTTTCCTCCTATCTTAACATGTTAAGCAGCGCACGAAGAGTGGGCTCTAGATCCATCATCAAGAATTGTAATATGAATCAGGAGTAGGCTGGTGTCAAGGACTACAGAACGATATCTGTATATCTATTTGTATCTAGGCATGCGTCCAAAAGTTCAAGATCATAACATAAGCGATCATTTTGAGGATGTGGTCTCTAACAGAAGATCCCACAGTCATTTTTGTCTGGAACAAATTTCTAGACACCGCGTACTTCATTTGTCGTGGTTGCTCGCCATACAGTTCTTCTGTATTATGAAATATGGATCTGACGTCTATATTCTCATGTTGCCTCTGATAGACCATATCCATAGAGGGATTGTGAGGCATTGAGCAAGTGAACAATCTCTATCCTACTTTATACGGATTTCATTGTCCGCTACAGTGGGTTCTGGGCCTAGAACGGGTTCCGGCGTTGTGAAGACATATGCTACTTTGTCATAAGTTAGGGTAATTTTAACATTCCTCAACCAGTCTTTGTAGTTAGGACCGGTTAACTTGTTCTATTCTAGTATGAGTTTTAAGCTAGATATAATGGCCTGAAAGATAGAGAAAAAAAATATTTTTGTAGATATTCAATACATAAAATAGATTTGGTTCATTTTTTATCTAAGTTATGTCTCCCACTATTTTTCGAGTCCCTCAAAACCTTTATAAGAGGTGATCAGAAAACAACCCCTTGTTTTCAAGTGGGATCAAGATCCAATTATCATTGAATGTATCAATCTTAACGATGCCCAATAAATCGATATACTCAATAATTGGTAGATAATTTTTGTCTTTTACATTTTTGTAATTCTTGATATGTTTTTCCCCTAGTATTTTATGACCTTGACGATGTCCAACAAATCATAAAATGCTAGTTAATTTTGGACCCATTATTTCTTGACCGACTTAAATTTAACTTATGCATACTCTTGACGAAGGCCAACAAAGTTGCATAACCAACTTAAGCTATCCTTATATCTTATATACAAATGGATAATACTTAGCTATAGAATAATATTACCTTGACGATAGCCAACAAACAAAGTATTTATAAGCTTAGTAGTATTCAACTGAAATGATGGAGGCCTACGGACGATTTCATAAAACTTATACCGTAATCAAACTAAAGATGCTCAATATTTATACTTGCAATAATTAAACTATCTAGGTAAGTACAAGATTAGTGGGAGGGTTCTGAGATATTCAGCATAAATATTCATTGGACTTTAATTAAGTAACCACCACTCTTTAAGACTATAGCGCAAAAGATTGGGTATCACCCCATGAGCTATATCTCATAATTACTTTCCATAACACTAGTTAAAAGTTCGTTCTAAATATATTTCTTTTAACTGCTTTAGGTTTATTTATCTTTCATACTAACGCTATGTTAATGTCGGTCTCACCACTCTGTGGTCAATAAACTCTTATTACCATGTCTCACAAAGTTTAAAATATGTTTTTATAAAAAAAACTATTTCTCTAGTGAGATAGAGATATAAACTTTACAGAGTATAGCACCCAATTGTATTGACATCTACAATTGGGGCACAACCAACATATCAATATATGTAAAAGCAATATGAAATGGTAGTGGACAACTAAAGGAATAAAAATATAACTACACTAATTATATTTTAGTAAGCAATTTGCAACCCCTTGCAATGTTAGCTCCCTTACAAATTGTGTATTATTACAATCACTTATACATAGGACGTGCAAGCCCCATTTATAATAGAAAAAACAATCTCGTAGGATGGGTAATAATATTGCATTGAATGTAAAATAAAAGTTAAATAAAATAACTAAACTGGCCTATACCCGTAGAAGTAGCCCATGATCGGTGAGCAAGTGCCTAAACCCGTAGACGTAGCCCATGCTCGGGGAGGGAAGATGTCGAAAATAATATTACATTTCTAGTTATATTACATCAATACAATAAATATGATAGAATCGTTGTCCACTACCATCCATAAACATAACATCCACGCAAGATGATATAAATCATATAACTTAATTAACATTAAGAAATATGCATCTATCTAGTTATGCAACAAATTAGAAAACTAGATAACATAGGGATTATCCTAACTCAAATAGGACTATCATGCTTCTAGCATACAACAACGCTAGTTGTAAATAAGTGTTTTGCAATTTATAAAAGTGTTTTTACTCTTAAAAACTTATGAACAAAAAAATAACATTTTTGAATCAACAACTAGTATAACTAATTACAAAACAACTTGTATTAATTAACTAGTTTCATCTACACTAGTAGTTAGAAGCAAAAATAAAGTCCTCCATGAGTTAGATGTGTTCGTTAAGATTTAATTAGATGGAACCATGACTTTGATACCATGTTGGAAATTCATGCTAATTACATGTAAAATACGCAACAGAAGACTTTATGTATAATAATATTAAGCATGTAGAGAGCATGAAATACAAGCTAGGACCATCCTAATTAAATCTAACATGATCCCTATATTAAAGAGAGCAACCAAGAGCTTTGAAGGCTTACTTTAGTAGCGTGATTTGATGGCAGATCGAATAACCTCTAGCTCATTCTCCTTATTGTTTTAAACCTCATTGTAGTGGATCTCTAAGTTTTCAAGTGAGTTTGATAAAACCAGAGTCTTCTTGAGACACAAGGCAAGATATTCACCCCACGCTACTATAAAATCCTACTATTTCTTTTTACTCAAAGATTACTAGAGTTTAGTAAGAGGTTGAGCTCTCTTTTATTCGCTTATGGAAAAAACCACTTAACCAATTTTTCATTAATCTTTCCATAAAAGAGAGAGCTTATATATATAGAGTGAGATATGTCATGACTCATGTCATGAGTCATGCCATGAGTCATCTAAATGTAATGATTCTTTTTCATGAGTCATGCAATGACTCATCTCATGAGTCATGTAAAGAGTCATGAAGAACAAAACTATATGCTAAAACTATTTTCCCAAACCATACCACCTTAATGACTCGATCATGTCATGACTTATTAATCAAGGTATAATAAAGTGTGTAATTCATAAATGAAAATACTACATCAATACGGTGTTTCATAAATACGGTATTGCGTAATTTTCTAATCATTAACTAATAAGTTATCATATGGCCAAAAAAAAACAACTAAGTTGACCAAAAGTCAAATGTTGACCAAAAAGTCAACCAGTTGACTAAGACTTAAGTTTATGGAGAAAATACTAGAATTCATTTCTTAAGCACATATCATTCTGATTTTACCGATACATATAACCGTTTATGTGTATCTAGTAAAAATCATATATGCGTATCAATCATATGCATTTAACTCTATAAATTGTATTTTATAGGATTCAAGTACGTACTTGGTGTGACTCTAGGGCCCAACTTAAGACTCGGCAGTGGATCATATCCACAAGTACAACAGAGGTGCTAGCTACACATGAAGACTATCCATGTATAAGTTGTGATAAATGTCTACAAGATGCTTACACAATTTTATCAGGAACACTCAGCGATAATATTGTACGGTCCGGTTTCTTCATCAAACAATGTCTAACTATCGAGCCTAGAGTATAGTAAACTGGCAAACTCTTTGATTAGTGTTTGTTGATTTTAAACTCATAACCTTTAAGATCAAACTGACACTCGGTTTATCTTATTTACCTTGGCCAAGGATTTTTAGGCTATAGTTATATTAAATAATCTTATGACATCAACCCCCTATACTAGAAAAGACGAATACCATCTTGGCATCTTAATATCTACTTATGTATCGGGATGCACGCAACAAGAACCGTTATGCACAACTCAATGAGAACTGTGATTAGGTAAAAGTCTAAGTATACCTATATTGACATGTAAGATATTGTACTTATGCCTCAGGTCAAGAGACTACTTTATACTATATTACTTGAGAACATATATTTGATAGTTAAGTATAATTACCAACTAGACATTCTCGGTGAGTCATTCAGTCAACTCATTCACTAATGAGTCACATGTATATTGTATCTTAATGTATTAGCATCAATGATCTAAGAGATGGGTCGTCATCCTTCTAAAGGATAAATAGAATATAACTAGTCTTTACCAAAATGATGATGTTCTATCTCAATACTTCATCGACTAGGAACATTTTAGAATATAAGTTAGCGACTAATTAGATCTCTTCTTCATTACGATCACTATCCGAAATTTTGATAGTCTAGTATCATTCTAAGTATTTTATCTGTATTTAAAAAAATACCAGATAAATACTGACCAAAATTGCATACTATCATTTTGAACAAAGATGTTATATTCATATAGGTCCTGTTACAATATACAACTATTGCCTGCAGGGCACCTATACCTAATGAAGGAAGAACCAAGTCGCTGGGGTTGTCTAATTTCCCAGCATCACCACGTAGTCTCCCAAGCACAGGTGGACCTGAAGGGTTGGATTGTCTGCCGGAGCAGGTCAGGAACGCCTAGTCTGACCACCTTCCTTCCAATGAAGCTTTCGTCTTCAACGCCACTAGCAATCCTGGAGTAAACGCCAATGGCCACTAGACCATCAGGCAGAGGGATGCCGTAATGGCAAGTATTGTCGACCTTGCCGCAAACCGGTGGCTCCACCACATTTTGGCACGCCCGATCATCGCAAGGGATGGATTGAAAAACTGAAGACTTGTCAGGGTTGAAAACTGGACCATCCAGGCTATTGGAGCCACAATAGACCCAGATGAAGTCTCCGGCGACATCCACCATGGCTTTAAATTGAGTTGCAGGGGTGCCGAGCGATACAATCGTGGTATAGGCGCCGATGTTGCCGAGAAAAGCAGGTGGTGGTCTGTTGGTAGCTTCACAAAAACTCAAGAAGAGGAGATTATGTATGCAGAACTTGGACTATACTTCTATTTAATCAGTTTGATTACACACGTTGAGGATTATGTAATTTGCGTTACGTGACCAAATAGGATACCATATATAATATACATATGCTCACGGATTGAATTAGGAGTGAGATTTTCATGTGAAGGATAATGTAAGCTCAATCTATGGATAAGGAAACATAGGACTGTGTACGTACGTTACTAATTTTGGCAATATAATAACATACATGAGATCAATGAGCAGAGAGTTGGATTTGGATCCTCTCCACTACAAAAAAGTAGTGGAGAGACCACTACTTTTAATCTCAATCGTTGATTATTTAGTAGGTGGTTATGATACAATCTAAAACTAACACTTATCATAGCCCCGTGTATTGCACTCATTCCTAATTTACACTAAAAGAAAAAATCATAACCATTAACTAGATAATCAATGACCGTGATTATGTAGTGGTCCCTCCACTGTTTTTTTTGTAGTGGAGAGGATCCGAATCCCAGAGAGTTAGGGATTACGTAATAGCATTACTACTCCATGACTCATCACAGGCCAATATTTCTCTCTTAATATTTTGCTTCTTAAAAGAATCCAACATCAACTGATCAAACCCAATTTCTTAAAAGAATCTAACATCAATTGACCGATCAAGGAACTACGGGCTTAGGTCGGGCCCAAATACTTCACACATATATATGACTACCGCGGCCCATGGCTTAATTGGCAATAAATGGCGTTTTTTTATTTTTGATAAGTTGACAATTTGGTGGAGAGGGCTGGGATAGGTGGGGTTTATAGGAGAGGTTTCTTTTGGTTCATTTCATAAACCCCCTGAACATTTAGGGGTGTTTCACATAATCTCTATGGATTTTTATTAACAGGCGCTTTATTTACCTGCCATTTCTAGTTCTTGATCAACTCAGAGAAGTCATTACCACAAAATGGTGAAGCTGAGAATTGATTTAGCATTTTTAAATTATATCATTGGAATGACTGATAAATCCAATGATAAGTTTGTTTCTGATTGTTGGGAATACCTGGGGCTACGCTAAACCCCTAAAACAGCAAAAACGCCGTATAGACATAAGTACACTAAGATTTATGAGGTTCGGCAAATTTGCCTACGTCCTCCGGAGCCACACAATTAATTTCTTATTAATTAAAGAAATTTTAATGTAAGAGCAAATCTCAAACTTGAGATCTCTCAATAAATACAAATCTTCACTATAGCTACAGTGAAGATTATCCTCTCTTAAATCCCCTCTTAAGAAGATTCCCTTCTTAAATTAAATCCTCCTCTTCTTTATTCCTCCCTCTTAAACACTTGTGATCTGGAGAAAAAGAGCAGAGAGAAAACAGGGAAGAGAGAGCCGTCGCCACCAGGAGCTTGAAGAAGTCGAGAGAGAGAGAGAGAGAGAGAGAGAGAGAGAGAGAGAGAGAGAGAGAGAGAGAGAGAGAGAGAGAGAGAGAAGAAGAAGAAGCCACACACACTGCCCCCACGAGATCTGGATTTCCCTTTTATAAGGAAACTCTAGCTGAGTTATCGACAGGCTGTCGTGTGAGGAGCTCGCCTGCGCTCGAGAAGCTCGCCTGCTTTGCGTTGAGCTCGCCTGACCCCACAACCTCGCCTGCGTGTGGTTCTCAAGCTCGCCTGACTCGCCCATGCTCGCCTGGATCTTAGCTTGACTGGAGTGGATCTCGCTCGCCACGAGCTCGCCTGCCACGAGCTCGCTTGAATGTCGTCGTCATTCGAGCTCACCTACAGCACACCTGCTCTAACTTGCCTGCATCGAGGTTTGGATCCACACCTGATTCTAACAATCTCCCACTTGGAGATCAAACCGCCGTTAGCAGGCTATCTCAACAAGAACCTTCTCTTGTGTGGTTCCACCCTCATCACCTATGCATGAAGATCAACTGAAGTTGCACACAACTTAAGTTTTTTAATGGACACCATCTTTATTAACATATCTGTTGGATTCTTGCTTCATGGAATCTTCTCGAGTTTTAACACATTATCTTCTAACATGGATCTAATGAAGTGGTGCCGAAGCCTAATGTGCTTTGTTCTAAAAATAATGCTGAATGTTAAGCTAGGTGAATCGCACTCTGACTATCACTGTGCAAAACGTCCTTCTCTTGATTGAATCCCAACTCTGTTAACAACCCCTGAAGCCATATCATCTCTTTACTGGCTTTAATCACTGCTACATACTTAGCTTCTATAGTGAATAGAGAATCTTCTGTATCTGTGACATCCAACTAATAGCTGTAGTTCTGACAGTAAATAAATAGCCGGTGGTGCTTCTTCGGTGATCGACTTCACCTCCAAAGTCTGCATCTATGTACCCTTGCACTTCCACCTCTTCCTTACCAAAATGCAAACACTTCTGTGTGGTACCTTGTAGATACCTCAGAATCCACTTGACCGCTTCTCAATGACCTTTTCCTGGATTCAACATAAACCAGTTGACCACTCCTACTTCTGGCTGACCACTCCTACTGTATGACCAATGTTTGGTCTCGTATAGACCATTGCGTACATCAAGCTTCCAATGGCTGAGGCGTAAGGAACCTTAGCCATACTCTTTTTCTCTTCATCTGACTGAGGAGATTGATCCTTTGATAGGTGAAAATGGCTAGCCAAGGGTGTATTGACTGGCTTGGCATCACTCATGTTGAATCTCTGTGAAATATGACTGATGTACTCTATATGAGATAACTGTAAGAAACCTCTCTTCTTATCTCTCGTGATTTGCATTCCAAGGATCCTCTTTGCTGGACCCAAGTCATTCATGTCAAATTTCTTTGACAATTGCTACTTCAAACTACTGATATTCTCCATATCTGTACCTACAACGAACATATCATCAACATACAATAGTAAGATGATATAACTGGGCTGATATATTTTGAAATAGCAAAAGTGATTGGAGCTGCACTTCTGGAAACCTTGCTTGTGCATGAAGCCGTCAAACTTCCTGTACCACTACCTCAGGGCTTGTTTCAGGCCATACAAGCTCTTCTTGAGCCTGCACACTAGGTTCTTCTTCTTTTCTTCTGAGAAACCTTCTAGCTGGTGCATGTATATCTCCTCTTCTAGATCTCCATGAAGAAACACCATCTTCATGTCCAACTGCTCGAGATAAAGATCTTCAACTGCTACAATACTCATCACTATCCTGATAGTATTGAGCTTCACCACATGAGAAAAAATATCGGTGTAGTCAATTCCTTCTTTCTGCTAGAATCCTTTGACAGCTAGCCAGACTTTATATCTTCTGGAACCATCATGTTCTTCTTTCACTCGGTACACCTATTTATTGTGGAGTACCTTCTTACCTGTGGGCAACTCAGCTAGTTCCCACATCTGGTTTGAGATGAGAGACTTCATCTCATCTTTCATGGCAAGCTCCCACTTGCTCGCATCTCTACTTTGACAAGCTTCATCATAGCTTTCAGGCTCTCCTTTATTTGTCAACAACAGATAGTTCATAAATCTCATATTGGGCACAGGAGGTCGAGAAGATTTTCTTAATATCAGAGCTGGTGTGTTGGGCTCCTGCTCACCGTTCTGTCCAACAGGCTCTTCTGGCTGAGGACATGCTGTATTGGGTTCTTTCAAGAGGTTACTCGGGACATCATCTATATCTACAAATGTTGACTCGCTCTCTGAGTCATCTATCTTATGCATATCCTTGTACATCACCTTCTCATTGAATATCACCTCTCTGTTCCTGATTACCTTCTTGTTTTCATTGTCCCAAATACGGTAGCCAAACTCATCTTCACCATAGCCGATGAAAGTGTATTTCTTGGACTTGGGATCAAGTTTATTTCTGTCTTGATCACTAATATGCACATAAGCTACACAACCAAAAACTTTTAGATGCGAGAGTTTTACCTCCTTTCCGCACCATACCTCCTCTGGTATTCTTTGCTTCAATGGAATTGATGGACCTCGGTTGATCATGTAAGTTGTTGTGTTGACTGCTTCTGCCCAAAACTACTTTGGTAAGCCTGATTGTATCCGAATGTTTCTGCCTCTCTCTGTCAATGTTCTGTGCATCTGCTCAGGTACATTCTAGACATGCTTAATGTGAATAATGTGCAGAAGCAAAGACTAGTAGCTTTCAGCCTCAAGGGCGATGCAGGAGGATGGTATCGGCTTCGTTTTACCCCAGAGCAGAGGATGATGGCCTCGTAGGAGACTTTTGAGTATTTCTTCGAGGAGCAGTATGTTTCGGCTGCAACGAAAGCTGAAAAAGAGTTAGAGTTGGCTCGATTGGAGAAGGGGGACATGTCAGTGATGGATTTTGAGAGTAAGTTCATGTCACTATTTAGATTCACTAGCATGTGGCACACCGAGGAGAGACAGGCTCAGATGTTCATGATAGGACTTCATCCAAGTTTGCGCTAATATCTAGTATCTCGGACATTCCGTTTAGTGCGAGAGGTGGCAGATGCTACCATAGCCCAGGAGACAGACACAACTATGTTTATCAAGGGTAAAGATAGAAATGCTAAGTCAAGACAGTCAGGAGATAAGGGTAAGGGTAAGAGACCTTTTACAGGCTCAGGAGGACCCCAGCATCAGAATAAGTTTCCACAGCAGCGGAGTCCCCATAAGAAGGGCAATCATCAGGATCAAAGGGTGAAGCAGCAGCGCCCGTTTCATGGAGCTTGCTTCAATTGCAACAAGCAAGGTCACAGAGTAGCAGAGTATCGCAGTGCACCCACAGCAGGCTAGCAGGGCAGGAATCCGTAGTAATAGCAGAACCGCACTCAGGGTCACGGTCAGGGTCAGTAGTTGAGGATTAAGGCACCTCCAGCAGTCTCGAGGATTAAGGGACAGGTGCGAGCGATTCAGGAGATCCAGTAGGGACAGATAGTCCCATATGTTCCAGGTGATGCAGCACAGCCGACTGGTAGGGTGTATGTAGTGGTTCCTTGCGATCATGGCGTGAGCGGGACGATGGTGGAAGGTACTTTCCATGTGAATTCATTTCCAGCACGTATTCTTTTTGACTCTGGCGCTTCGCATTCTTTTATCTCCTATGATTTCTCGGTTATTCTCTAGCTTGTGGCGCAGTCATTAGATTTTCCTTTATCTGGATCTACTCCTTTAGGGGAGTGTTCGCGGGAAAATTCGTGTCTTTCTTCATTGATATCATTGCCATCTTAGTTAACAACTTTGTG
>BQKN01000431.1:446893-469151 GCA_022839385.1 Asparagus kiusianus | reverse complement strand
AAGTTCCCAGGTGCTTGGTGGATGAAATCCCTATGAATTTGGCACGCGTGACAACGTTTAGCGTAGTCAACCGTGTCTGAAAACATCTTCCACCAATAATAGCCGATTCGTCGGAGACGATCTCCTAATTTAGCTCCGGGCTGATGAGCTCCGCACATTCCGTCGTGGGCTTCTTTAAGAGCTTCCCTTGCTTCCTTTCGAGAAAGACATCGAAGTAAAACCCCGTCATGGGATTTACGATACAGAGTCTGAGAGACTGCATCATAATAGAATCGGAGGGCCTTTCGTTTGATGGCGGCCGCTTCCTTAGGGTCATTGGGTAAAATTCCGTATAGGACATAGTCAACATATGGAAATCGCCAATCTCTAGACTCGAATTCTATGGAGGTTGTACAGACCTCCTCCGCCAATGTCTTGTCTGAGCTTTCCTCCTTAGGAATCTTGGAGGAGTATAGTTCACGCCCTGCGACGGGGATCGTCGTTTCGACACCAGGCGGTAATGCCAGCGAAGTTGCCAATGAAGCCAAAGCATCTGCATAAGCATTCTGGGCTCGTGGAATGTATTCGATGAAGAATCCCTCGAATTTCTTAGCTTGCTTCAGCACTGCGAAGTAGTATGGAATTAAGTCCTCATGACGTACTTCATATTCCCCTCGGATTTGGTTTACAATGAGCTGAGAGTCACCATAAGCCTCAAGATGCCGAACATTGAGTTCTTCGGCGAGTCGCATCCCTAGTAGCAAAGCATTATACTCAGCTACATTGTTGGTGCAAGGTTCGATTAGGGAAAATCCTCTTGGGATTATGTGACCGTTAGGAGAGACGAACACTACTCCTACTCCCGCAGTAATCGCTCCATGAGGATTTGCTCTGGATGCGCCGTCAAAGAATAATTTCCACACTGGGGTGGCTTCTTGAGCAATACAAGCTTCGGCGACTTCGTCGGGCAATTCTTCATACAATCTAGATGTCCCTGGCACCGGGTGATCGGCTAAGAAATCTGCCAATGCTTGACCCTTGACTGCCTTCTGAGGCATAAATTGCATGTCGTATTGCGACAAGAGTATGGCCCACTTTGCAAGCCGACAGTTCAGAGACGATGGTTTCGTCATCAGAACTCTCAAGGGATTCACCTTAGAGATGACATGAATTGTTTGTCCGACTAGGTAATGTCGCATCTTTTAAACCACGAATACCAAAGCGAGACATTCTTTTTCGACCGGGTTGTACCGATGTTCGGCTCCCATCATAGTCCTGCTTAAATAGTAGATGGCTTGCTCCTAACCTTGGTCGTCGTTCTGGGCTAACAAGGCTCCAAGAGAGTGTTCCATGGCTCTTACGTATAGCAGGAATGGCTTGCCTGATATTGGAGCCACAAGAACTGGCGGTTGAGTAAGATATCTCTTAAGCTCCTCAAATACCTTTTGACATTCTCCATCCCAAACAAAGGATACCCCTTTCTTCATGAGTTTAGAGAAAGGTTGGCATCGCCCTGAAAGATTAGATATGAACCTCCGGATGTAGGCTAATCTTCCTTGCAGACCTCGGAGTTCTTTGAGATTCTTCGGCGGCGGCATGTCTTGGATGGCGCGCACTTTTTCTGGATCTAAAGAAATTCCCTTGGATGTGACAATAAATCCCAGGAATTTTCCACTTGATACTCCGAGAAATGATTTTGTCGGGTTCATCTTCAGCTGATGTGTCCGCATGAGATCGAACATTGTCTTCAGATCTGTAAGATGATCATCCTTACATTGGCTTTTCACCGCTATGTCATCAACGTAGCATTCTATTTTTTTACGCAGATGTTCGTGGAAGATAGTGTTCATTGCACGTTGATAAGTTGCGCCTGCATTTTTCAGGCCGAAGGGCATCACCGTATAGCAATACACCCCCAGCGGTGTTCTGAATGCGGTATGCTTCTCGTCGTCTGGGTGCATCTTGATTTGATTATACCCGGAGAATCCATCCATGAAAGACATCCTTTCGTACCCGCAGGTGTTGTCAATCATGACATCAGTGATAGGAAGTGGAAATTCGTCTTTTGGACAGGCTGCGTTAAGGTCGCGGAAATCGATGCATATACGGACCTTACCGTTTTTCTTGGGAACCGGAACAATGTTAGCTACCCAGTCTGGGTGTTGTTCTTCCCTGACAAAGCCTGAGTCTATGAGCTTCTTCACCTCAGACTCAATTGCCTCTATGATCTCGGGACGGAACCGGCGTTGTTGTTGTTTAACGGGTTTTGCATCCGGATCGATATTGAGACGATGCGTGGTCACTTTTGGGTCAAGACCAGGCATGTCTTCATAATTCCAAGCAAAGACATCTATATATTCTCGGATGAGAGATATGAGGTCTTCTTTCTCGGATGATGATAAATCTTCGGCTATGAAAATGGGCTTGGGATCATGTTCGTCTCCCATGTTAACCTGGACCACTTTATCTTCAGTGGGTGGTTCACGTTGTTCGAATCGCATATCCCATAAGATGTTAAGACGTTTGATCCAGGGGTCATTGGTCGATTCCATTAACCCTTCATCATCCCCTGCATCTTCATCTGGGTGATCAATTGAAACCATATTCACGGTCAGATTTCTAAAGAGAGGTCCGACACTGACATCGGACTCGTATGCAGACGTTCCGGATGAGTGGTCCTGACGCAGATAATTACTTATTTCATTTTCTGAGACAGCGGGAGGTGTGACAAATCCTAAACCCCTTCTAGTCTTTTGATAGTAATCTGGGGGTTTCCCCTCAGGGGTTAGGGACATTCGGATTGGCGTTCGCCTTCCCTTCCCGAAGTTTAGACCCTGCTTTCCGTCAAAGTCATACCCCATTTGTTTCATTAATCGAAGGGAGTTAGGTTCGTGATAATGGAATTGAGGAACTCCATCATCTTCCTCCGAACTTCCCCGTTTGAGTTGTATGGGTTTGACCTTCCCGAAACAGATCGGCTTCCGCCCTTTCCTTTTGGATGGGACTTTGAAGAAAGCCTTCTGTGCATCCTCTATTTCTTCATCTGAAACGAGGGATGACTCGATCGGCAATGTGAGTGATGCCTGTGCACACAGTACGTGCCATGGGCCGGTACCTGCATTAGAATCATTCTCTATTTGTTTGTTTTTAGAGGGAACATCAGACAAGTACGCCAAAATAAAATCTTCATTAATGCACCACTCGCCCCCACTCGGTACATTATTATCACTCTCACTTGGACCCATTACATCAAAGTTTAATTCCCAAGGACAGTCTTCGTCAGGATCTGGCTCGATGTCAGCTTCGTTACCGCTATCTACATCTTCTTTCTCCTGGGACTCCAGATAGAAGACGGAGTCGGTGTGGAAATTCTCGACTCCTCGGAAGGGGTATTTCTCTGCAATCAGAGTTCAAACTTCCCCCTCGTCGTTGGCATACTTCATGACTTGATGCAGAGTAGATGGGACAATACGGTTCGCGTGTATCCAGGGTCGTCCTAACAAAAGATTGTAGGACGTGTCCGCATCTATGATGTAGCAAGTCACCTCCGACTTAAGGTCTCCGATTTGACACCTGAGTTTGATCTTTCCCAGGGGTCGAGTGCTGTTTGCGTTAAACCCGAAGATGGTTGTCTGAGTTGTGTTCAGCCGATGTATAGGGATTCCTAACACCTGCATGACCCTGTAAGGCATGATGCTGAGCGCTGAGCCCGGGTCAACCTGAACACGGCTGATTTCGGAGGATCCGATATACCCCGTATAATACAAGGGTCTATCGTGTTGGTGCTTGACCTGCATATCTTCCTGAGTGAAGGATATGCAGGGTAGGCTTCTTGCCGCTTGCATACATTGTAGGCAAGTTTGTTCTTCAGAAGCTTCGGGAATTGGAGCGACTTGCGTAATGAACCTCTCCGTATTCTTCAATGCCTCAATCAGAGCTTCCTTGGTAGTTTAGGATAACCTTAGGAGCTCATATAAGGTAATCCTGGCCGGTATGTTAGCCAGTTGTGCCATGACGTTGAATTGGAAGGGAGCACTTGACTCCCCGAGTTCCTGGTGAAGATTTTTATTAAACCGGAGCTCTTTTTGTTTGCCTTTGTCGACCGGCTTCTTCGGCACAGAACCCCCAACGTCTTGGGGCTGTTCTTCCACCTCTTGAGCATTCTGGCCGTAATCCCTCAAGTAGGTTTTTCCTGACCGAGTGCCAGGGTTGTCTCCTGGATATGCTGCCAGGACAATCCTCTCCTCTTCTGAATCAGTAAGAGGTTTGAAGTGGTCATCATTTTCGGTAACGGAGGGGCAAATCATGTTGGAAGATTTAGCCTTGCCTCTCTTCTTTCTGGACGAGGTGCTCGTCCACTGTTGATCTTCAAGCAAATCAGGGTGGACCCACATGATTTCCCCTTTTGGGGTGGTGAGGGGTACCAACCCCCTGTCCTTCTGACTATGCAAGTCAACATTCTTCAGGCGCATCTCTCCCTTACGAATGGGAACGACGCCATTTGCAGTGGTCACCAGTGGGAAGTCGCCGAATTGAACCGCTATCAAGTTGGTAGACACGGTCTTCTGCTCGGGCTTCAAAGTGAGCACATTAGCATTTACCAAATTCTGCAAGATGTCTTTGAAGACGTAGCATTTTTTGGTAGGATGTCCAAGGAATCTGTGATAACGGCAATAGTTAGGGTCATCCACTTTTCCTGCTTCATCCGGCTTCCTGATTTCAGGCAACTGCAGCTTGTTGTTCTTTCGAAGCAATTGGAATAAGGTATCCACGTGCTCCTCCTTGAACGAATACTGCTTGGGCGCTCTTTGTTGATTCGGCGCCTTGCCTTGCTTGGTAGGTGGTGGCACTCGCGTGTAGTCGGCTGCTAGAGTCTCTTTCCCCTTAGACCGTTGGGTATTTTGCTGATTGCGTTGTTGCTGCGTCTTGGGTTGTGGCACTTCTTCAGCTTTGACTCTCGCCACTATCTCTTCAGCTTGTTCTCCTTATGAAACTAGTTGTCTCCAGGAGCGACACTCCGCCACTCCCATCTGAGCAAGGAGTTGAGTCTGCAGGTTGTGCCTGCAAGTTTCAACCAAGGTTGATTGGGTCATACCTGAGGGGCATCGCAATGCCATGCTGCGGAATCTTTCCACGTAGGATTTGATGGACTCTCCTTTCCTTTGCTTGGTGGTGAGAAGAGTTGGGAACGAAACCTCCGTGTCGTCCTCAAAGAACCTAGCCAAGAATAGCCTTTCCAGATCTACCCATTTTTGGATAGATCCAGTAGGCAATTTCATAAACCATTCAAAGGCAACTCCTTTAAGAGTGCCGATGAACAAGCGGGTCAAGATTGCGTCATTTGCTACTACATCACCAGTTTGGGATTTGAAGTAGTAAATGTGCTGATTCGGTGATCCTGTGCCATCGAAAGGTTGTAAAGTTGGGGCCTTAAATTTTGACGGGTAGGGAGCCGTATCCCATTCCGCAGGATAAGGCCGCACCACTCCTTCTTCGCGGAGCTCGCTCCTGTTGGCAATTGCATTGAGACGAGCCTCTAGCTCATCCACTTTGGTGGACTGAGGGTGTGATTCTCTCTCTGTTTCCTTCTTGTTTTCGGAGGAGGATTCCAGATTGTGAGTTTCACGATCTGAATGTTCAGTCGCTTTTTGTTTTCCCTTAGATATGGTTCTTCGGGAAGATTCAGGTTTGTGGCCTTTTTCAGCCAGAAGCTGGGCCAACATATCCTTCACTTGGAGAAGCATCTCCTGTTGTGCTTGGAGCATGACGTGATGTTCGTCGACTCTCTTAGCCAAGTCTTCATGATTCCCCGTTGTGTAAACAGAGACTTCACGAGCTACTACAGAGCTAGAAGATTGGGATTCGGCTATCACCGAATGTTCCTCGTTAGAAGCGATCCCTTTAGCTAACCTTTGGTAGTTAACCGCGCGAATGGCCCCTGTCCGAGTCCGGGTATGTTGGTATACCCCTTCAAATTCCTCGCACCTTTCCCGAACAGTCGGGGAATGACTCCTTTGCGATTCTTCAGTATCAGGTTGCGGGGCTTTCCCTCGACCAATCATATTGATAGTGACCTGAGGGTACTCAGATTCATCTATTTTCTTTCTGTGTCGGCGTTGTCGTTTGGCAGGCCTAACGACATTTGTTAACCTGTCGAACACAGATTGCCGAGGCGTAGATGCGCAACAATGGCACTCCGAAAGGACCGCCGTAATAAGCCTCTCACATTGGCATGAGTGAGCTGCTTGTATTGTTGGTTTTCCTCTTGACAATAATTCCCGCAGATCGGGAATTTGGGAGGAAATTTTCCCCGGGCTTGGAAGTGGAGATGGAACCCCCTGCCCTTGGGTAGGTGAGACTGGTTCTTGTCGAACGTGGATTTTGAAACCACGCTGATCTTTCTAAACCTGGCGGACCTCTTGAAGATCGCGTTCTCGAAGAACAACACCAGAGGGGCGTTCTTGAAGATTAACGCGAGGGTCGCGTTGGGATTTGTAAACGTTAGGCCGAGGCCTACGTTTAAATGATGAAACAGACCCGCGAGGGTCCTGTTTTGTTTGAACGCGCCCCTGGGGGTCGCGTTTAATTGGTGAAACAGACCCGTGAGGGTCGTGTTTTGATTGAACGCTTCCCTGAGGGTCGCGTTTGACAGCTTCCTTCTGAGGGCTGCGTTTTGAGGAGACAACACACCACTCGGGGTCGCATTTCAGCTGAATTAGCCGAGGCTCGTAGTTAGGCTCATTGCCACGAAGCGAGCGTTCTGTTTTGGGAACGCTAAGTTCGGCTGAAGTTTCAAGAACGCGATCTTCGCGTTGAGCCAACATTCGGCTCTCACGTAAGTGTGCTCGTCGTATGGATCTTCTCCGTCGGCGAGCGACGTTCTTCTTGGCTTGTTTCAAAGCCTTAGCAGCAGCGTCGTTGACACTTATGGAACTCGTCTCCTCCAGGGGATGTTTATGGCCCGAGGCATGCCTCGCTAACGCGGATGTGGGATCTTCTGCCAACAGAGCCAGTTTGAGTTCCTGGCCGAAGGAGAGGGCTTTCTTCGGCACTTCAACAACAGAATTGATCTCCTTGGAGATCTTGCGGACACCATGCCTAGCCTTGGGGCTAAGCGATCCAGAGGATAAAGCTTCCTCATATTTCTCTTGATCAAACTCCACGACGAGAGTTTCTACAGTAGTTCCCATGAGATGGACGTCGGATTGCGCCACCACTTTTTCGTCAGAGAAGCTTGTCCCCAGCAGAGTTGCCATCTTTTGTATGTTGGAAAATTACAATGAAGAGAAGAAAAGAAATTTGATTTTGATTCCTTTAATCTCGGTTACAATTCGATTATAAAAGAGAGGAGAACGAACTTGGTTCTCCCCTTTGTTTAAAATCTGGGTTCTTCTCGGTAGCGATGGAATGCCTCCTTCGATTGCTCGCGTCGAATTTGCTCTCCGTTGACGATCTGACCGTCTCTTATCTCGTGGGAACGATGAACTTCTGTGGGAAGTTTTTATACGTAACTCTTTAATGAGTTTAAGAACTCTGAACGAGTTAGAACTCTGTAGATAGAGTTGTTGGAACCGAAAATTCGGTTAATGATCAAGCTGTTGTTCTGTTGTTGAAGAATCCTTTCAGATTTGATCTTCTGAGATTGATTCAAAAATCCTATCTTCAAGGATTTCACTGCTGCTGTTGAATCACCGAACCTGAGTGGTTGAGATCTTGAATCGGCTCCAAACCCGTGCGGTTTAGATACTGAGAATCCAATCTGCCCCAATCCAACCAGTCAGCCCTTAACTCAGTTGAGTTTGTTGAGTTTATATAGGGAGATTAGGGGTGTAACTGCCCTCTAAATCCGCTCCTACGTGGGCGTGATTTCCTCAGATCGTGGGAAACAGTTCTGAAACCGTTCGACTTGTGTTTGAACAAGTCAAACGCCCAATCTGGCGTTCAGAACCCAACTTTGTGTCTTAGGATTGAGACGCGAGGTTGGGTGTTAGCTGAACATTGATAAACGCGAGGGTCGCTCACGTTTTGGCTTGTCGCCTACTTGGTGACGCGGGGGTCGGTGTGGGTTGAACTCCTACGAACGCGAGGGTCGCTCACGTTGATTTGTGACTTGGAAACGCGGGGGTCGTCTGCACTTCCATAATTGTAACGCGGGGATGACTTTCGCGTTTTAGAAGGAGCTAGTTGATTTGTAACTTCTTCTGTAAGGCGTTGCAAAGACCGTTGTTCTGTAATCCTCGCTTTAGCTGTTGTGGAGTGTGAAAGTCGTCAGATTGTAACTTTCACTGTAGATTGTGAAGACTGCTAAATAGAGTTTCCATCAGTTGTCGGAAGTGTCGTCGAATTGTAACCCTTCTCGATCTATGTGAAAAGTCCTCCATTTGCAGTTTCTTCGCTTATCGGCCCGAAAACTATTTGATTATAGCTTCCGTTGTAGGAGCTTAGACGGGAATCAACATCCATAGTGTCTTTTAGACGAATATTTGCCCACAGCTCTCTACCAAGCAACTCACCAACCAAGTCCGACCTTTTATTTCTGAAATCATCCCACTACTCATCAGCATCTCTAATAGTTGCTAATATAATATTGGTCATGTTGTTATCGCAACCATCAAGATCAATCATCTCAGAAATGAGGTAGTGTTTGTGGTGATTGTGGAGTTGCGGATGCAGTGATTTGAAAGTTATTTAATTGTAACTTCCATTGTCGGGGCTTGTTTTAATTAGCTATCCATTGTGATTTTTAGACAGCCTACAGTAGTCTAGTGGGATCACCACACCTGTATGAGTACCAATGTGCCGATACACTCCCTATTCATCAACAGGCATTTCACCTAATCTTGGAGAGAATTCAGGATCAAAAGATTAAGAAGAATCAGCCGAGACTTTGCTCTTGTCCTTGCTGAACATATTAATCGTCACTTCAATATGGCGATTCTTGGGGTGCTTATTTCTTAGGATGAAAGCGCCTTCTTCTAGATGATAAGACCGTCGATGGCTCAGTCAATCGTTCGAAGACTAAAGACTTGTGTGTCAACTCCTCACATGGGCATTAGGAAAGCACTATAGAGATAAGCTTCTCGCAGCAGCAATGAGATTGTATCTGACTCATGCTGCGTTAGCGTTTGAGATAATCACAGAGGTCAACAGTGAAACTACCCCCAACTGGCTTTGTCAACTTAACTTTACCCGAACGAGACCCTCTAAATGATAGAGGTTGACGAACTTGTGCAGTTAGACGAACTTCATCATTCATATGTTTATGACGAGGTTCGTTGATAGGGCGAGCTTGGCACATCCGCCTTCTTGGTCCATTCTCAACGACTTGAGGTTTGTTCTCTTGATGAACCTCGGTGCGGACAACTTACTAAGTTAGTTGAACCTCACTCTGTGGATGAGGTTCATTCTCTGAGCCAACTCAGGTGCAGGGATGAGATCCGTTATTTTGACGTTCCTCGGCCAGTTGACCCTCGACAGACTTGTTGACTTTAGGCTGGTCAGCTCTCGGTCGATAGCAAAAATCGTCTAGCAAGACCAAGGCTCGAGCCCTACAGCAAGCTTGGTTCTGGCACTGACGTTGTTGTGCATGTATCGACAGTGTACCAATATAAACTCTCGCTTTAGCCAAAGCTGGACCATGTTCGTGATCAGAAGCCAGGGTTTGGCTAGTAGAAGCTGAGGTTCGGCTAGGTTGCTTAACAACCCATTTCGTTGGGGCCTCATCTTTGAGAGGCATAGACTTTTCCTCGAGGCTAACTCGAGTGGAATCATCAGAAGCCACATGGGCTGAAGTCTCATAAAAGACTCGATGACACTTTCTTGCCTTAGTGGGACTGGACTTACCAGAGGAGAGAAACTCCTCGTACTTTGTCTGGTCAAACTCTATGACTAGAGTTTTAACTTCAGTTCCCACCACAATCTTGTCTGACTGTGCCATCACCAGTTCGTCAGAAACAATGGCATCTCCCACTGTGATCGCCATTTTCTGTAGGGTCAAAAAAATTAAAGTTTGATTGATTTCTTATTTTAAGAAATGGGTTCAATCACTTAGTACGAATCCCTTACAATCACTCACTCTTTCGATTACAGAGGAAGAGAATATGAATTCGAATTTTCTTTGTTTATAAGTGGGTTCTTGGTGGTGAAAGGATGCTTCTCTCGATGCTCAAGCTGAGATTGCTTCTCGTTGACGATCAGATCAAGATCACAAAAGCTTTTGATGGTGGTTTAGATCACGAAAACACAGACACTAATCTCTCTTCACGCGATCGCCAAAAAAAAACTCTTCCAGAAGTCTCCAAAAGTCCCTTCTCCATAGCTGCTCATGGCTATTTATAAAGTTCGTAGCACGTAACTGACGTGCTTGAATTGTGGGTAGAGGGCGTAACTGCCTCCTTCAATTCAGCCCACATTGGTTAATAGGGCGTAACGTACTCCTGAAGTTTAGCCCACGTGGCTGACTAAGTCTTTAAGTCCGTTAAAGCTAGATTTTCTGTGGATGACAAGCCTCGCTGCATGGCGAGGTTCGTCAAATTGGACGAGCCTCAATACACAGCGATGTTCGTCTTATAAGGCCAGCTTTGCAGTATAGCGAACTTTGTCTTCACTGATTTTGTCTAACGAGCTTCGTCTTCACTAACGAACTTTGTCTGATAAGCTTCGTCTTCACTAACGAACTTTATCTTCGATAACTTAGTCCAATTGTGTAGCAAGCCTTGTGAATTTCCTTTTGACAAGTCTCATCTTCACTGACGAGCTTTAAGCCTGATGACAAGCTTTGTTTTCATTGACAAACTTCACCTTCGATGATGAACTCTGAACCTCGTATCCAATGACGAGTTTCGAACCTCGTTTCCAATGACGAGCTTCGTCTTTGATGTCAAGTCTCATTTCTAATGATGAGCGTCGAACCTCGTTTTCAATGACGAGCTTCACCTTTGATGTCAAGTCTTATTCCCAATGATGAGCGTCGAACCTCGTTTCCAATGACAAGCTTCGTCTATGATATCAAGTCTCATTTCCAATGATGACCGTCAAACCTCATTTCCAATGACGAGCTTTGTCGAGCCTCGCTGCATGGTGAGTCTCGTTTCTGGTATGGCTCCTAGCTGGGTAGCGAGTCACACCTTTGATTAAGACAAGGTTCGTCCCTATGATGACCTTCCTTATATCTTGAAGTTTGGCATTTTTTAATGCCTACAGGCTTCAATATGATACTCACCAGAGGACAATCATGGAGGTAAAACTTCGAAAAATCTATTTATTGGCTCTCCAGCTGAATTCAGTTCCAAAATATGTAAATTAGTTTCTACAACAGAACAGGGATCAAGCTTGGGGGCACCGGGAGCACGTGGCCCCACACAAGCTAGAAACTTTTTAAAGGATTCTCTACAACTCTATGAAGTGCTGCCATAGAAATTTAACAAGTGGCCCATAGTCCATAAAGCTTTAACTGCTACACCAAACCATTTTGAGGGACTAATTTCCGAGTACTTTACAAATTGAGGAACTTAGTAGCAATTTACATGATGTGACGGACTAAGTCAAAATATGGAAGATTTAAGGGTAATATCGAAAAAACTCCCTTCATATTTTTCTATATTTCCTAAAGAAACTTTTAATCATGAAGTAAATGATTTTTTTTAAGCCAATGTTTTTTTTTATTTCTAAGGATGAGAAAGAACAAAGACATGTGACACTAAATATGCATAGATTTAATTGTTTCCTTGTTTTATCATCATGAGTATGAATACCAACTTTTGATATAATAAACTAGTATTGTTAATCCAGCTATGTCTTATGTAATTTATTATCTGCTTGATTTTTCTTGTCATGTGTTTGAAGTTTTATCAGGCCCCGAGTATTAAACAAGTCTCGAGTGTTAAAAAAATAACCGTGAAAATTATAATTTTTGTAATATTACAATCACAACAAGATTGTAATATTAGGCCATATGCATTCAGGGGTAAAACATTGAAACATAATGAGCATGTATATAAGTTTTAGAAACTTCATTTTTGACTTGCACAGTCTATAATAAATGATCATTTCTCTTTTGGTACATATAAAATATAAAATCTTTAAACTTTTTGGAATTAGTATATTTTAGGTGGAGGCGGGTTGGAGGGGAGGGGAAATAGCTCACTAATACATAAATTTGTGCATCGGGCTAAAACTATTATGTGTAGTCAGTTATCACTGCTCAATCTTTTACTCATTTTCTCAGAAAAATCAAAGATTAGTAGAACGAATTATCTCACAACTAATTTGCTAAGCTGAAAACCAAATCCAACCCGAATTCACATTTTCTTACCCGCACAAACAAATAGAAAATATTATTTTTTATCCTTCTTTTTTGTATTGGTCCCTTAAATCATCAGTGTTTTGTCTTAGTCCCCAAATTTTCATATATTGATATCACTCCCCCAAATTCACATACACGTACTATTTTACCCAACTAATTCCACTTTTTATGGAATGGACCTTTGTACCCACTCTTAATATCCAAACTCACATGCCCGTTAAACTTAATAAACCCGATAAGATCCCAAACTGACCCTATTTCACATACCATATTCTTCGACATATTGAGATCAAGATTAGAGCAACCACCTTCTTTTTTGCGGGATAGAGCAGAAAATGAAGAGAGAAACAGAGAATGGGGGGTAACTATTGGTTGAGTGAATTAAATGAGTAGGTGGTATTTTGGTAAGTAAACACCCATTGTTAGTTTAGATCTAACCAAAGGGGAACATTTTGAACCGAGAACCTAACAGAGGGACTAGTATCAACATATTTACGCATTAGCGGATTAACATTGAAATATGAAGATTTGGGGGAGGGCTGATATCAAAGCACTGATGATTTAAGGATTAATATTGAAAAAGTTGATAGGGCCCATAAATTCCTCAGATTATTGACAAGTCCATGGAAACATTTCAATAATCTGACAACATCTCTAGACATATATCGAAGTAACCGAAAGTATGATAATCCCAAACCCAGGAAGGCGGGTCCGTAGCAGTGTTGTGCTGGGGAAGCTGCACGAGAGGAAATCAAAACCCTAAACCCTAAAAAAATAATCCTCACCAAAATTTTTGCCAATCCGTCTCAAATGCTCAGGTACTGCTCTTCCCCTGTAAAATCTCTTCCCTTTTGCCGACGATTCTTCTCCAGTCGAACCCCCAGCCTCCCCAGATCCCAGCTCATCGATCGCCTCTCCCTAATCCTAACCCTGGAGCGCTTCGACGCCGTCTCCAGCCTCCCCTTCACCTTCTCCGACGAGCTCCTCGACTCCGTCCTCTCCAACCTCCGCCTGAACCCTAACGCCTCCTTGCACTTCTTCGACCTCTCTCTGACCCACCAAAATTTCAAACCCAGCCTCACCTCCTACTGCAAGATCATCCACATCTTGTCCAACGCCCGCATGTTCGACGCCGCCCGAAAATATTTGAAGCATTTGGTCAGATTTTCTAACCCTGTTGTTTTCGATGAAGTTGTTGGGGTTTATAAGGAGTTTGAATTTTCTCCTACTGTTTTCGATATGCTTTTGAAAGCTTACGTTGAGGTTGGGTTGGTGAAGGAGGCTCTTTTTGTGTTTGATAATATGGGTAAGTATGGGAGAGTCCCGAGCTTGAGGTCTTGTAACGGGCTTTTGAGTAGGTTGGTTAGAGTTGGGGAGAGTCGGACTGCCATTCTGGTGTATGAGCAGATGACCCGGACTGGGATTTCGCCTGATGTTTTTACTGTGTCGATAATGGTTAATGCTTATTGTAGGGATGGGCAGGTTAGCAGAGCTCGGGGTTTTATCGAGAAAATGGAGAGGAACGGTTTTGACGTGAACCGAGTTGCCTTCCACACTCTGATCGATGGATACTGTACTTTGGGGCAGACGGAAGAGGCATCTGGGGTTGTTGAGTTGATGTCCGCGAGAGGGGTAGTACCGGATGTCAGGACTTGTACATTGTTGATCAAGGGTTTCTGCATTAAAGGGGTTTTTGAAGAAGCTGAAAAACTTCTAAACAACATGAAGGAGATGACGGGCTTAGAGCCTGATGAAGTTTCTCATGGTGTGCTGATAAATGCATATTGCGTGTTAGGAAAGATGGATGATGCCATCAGGATTCGCGACAAGATGTTGAAAATTGGACTTAAGATGAACTTATTCATATTTAATGCTATGATTAAGGGTTACTGCAAGGCAGGAAATATTGGAGGAGCAGAGAAATTGGTGAGTGAGATGGAAGTGGGTTATGTGAAACCGGATTCGTACAGTTACAATTCACTTTTAGATGGATATTGCAAAGAAGGTCTCATGAGCAAGGCGTTTTCAATTTGCGGTAGAATGGCTGAGAAAGGCACCGTGTTGTCAGTTTTAACATATAATATCCTTCTAAAAGGCCTTTGTATGTGGGGTAATATCGATGATGCTCTTGGCTTGTGGTTTTCGATGCTAAAACAGGGTATCATGCCCAATGAGATTACTTGTAGCACTCTATTAGATGGGTTTTTCAAAATGAATGATTCTAAACGGGCATTGAAGCTTTGGTATGATATTCTTGCTCGGGGGTTTGCAAAAAGCCATGTAACATTTAATACGATGATCAGTGGGTTATGTAAGATGAAAAGAATGGATGATGCAGAGAAGATCTTTTGTAAGATGAAAGAATGGGGTTGTTGTCCTGACAGCTTGACTTATAGAACTCTTATAGATGGATACTGTAAAGTTGACGACATGGATAAAGCTTTTAAAATTAGGGATGAGATGCAAAATATTGGAATTTCACCTTCCATTGAAGTGTTTAACTCCCTCATTACTGGCCTTTTTAAGTCTGGGAAAAGTGGAAATGTGAACAATCTTCTAGTTGACATGCATACTAAGGGATTGGCTCCCAACATAGTGGCTTATGGAGCTCTAATAGCTGGTTGGTGTAGAGAAGGATGTACAGATAAAGCTTTTGATACATATTTTCAAATGGTCGATAAGGGGTTTTCTCCAAATTTGTACATATGTAGTGCTCTAATTAGTTGTTTCTATAGACAAGGTAAGATGGATGAGGCAAACTTGTTGCTGAGGAGAACAGTGGACACTAACATGTTTCCCCATCTTGATAGTTTTTTGGAGTCTTGTACCTATAACCAAAATAATCTCGAAATGGATAAAATTTTAAATCTCTTTGATGTAACTACGAATGGAAAGTTTCTGCCAAATAACATAATATGTAATGTTGTTTTGTCTGGACTATGTAAGAGTGGAAGAATTCCAGATGCAAAACGATTTTACTCGGAAATGTTGCAGAGGGGATTTGTCGCTGACAAGTTTACTTACTGTTCCCTTATTCATGGGTATTCAGTATCTGGCAAAAATGATAAAGCTTTCGAGTTTCGGGATGAGATGCTTAAGAAGGGTCTGATTCCAGATATTATAGCATACAATTCTCTTCTTGATGGCTTGTGCAAGTCCGGGAATTTGGATAGAGCAGCCAAACTTTTTAATAAACTGAGTGTGAAAGGTCTAACTCCTAACGTGATTACATTCAATACAATAATAGATGGGTATTGCAAGGCTGGTAATCTCACTGAAGCATTTAAGTTTAAACAAAAGATGATAGAAGAAGGGGTCATTCCTAATGTTGTCACATATTCTACACTGATCAATGGTTTGTGTATGCAAGGGGAGACAGAGGAATCATTGAAGCTTCTGGGTCAGATGATTGAGGGTGGTGTGGACCCAAATTATGTGACATATAGTACGCTGGTCCACAGCTATATAAGGTGTAGGAACTTGCAGCAGGTCTCAAGGCTCTATGATCAGATGCATATCCGTGGGCTTCTTCCAGAAGTGGGTTTGAGAAGACCTCTGGGTTCAGCAGAACTTAGACTGGCAAAGAAGTTCAGGGTGTCACTATCAAAATGACAGAATATTTTGATCCATGTTAAGAAGTTATGCAGATACTCTGAGCTATGAGGTATAAACCAGGATCATTAGTTGGAGACTCTCAATTTCTGTGCTCCTATTAGCATTCATGGTATTGAGAGGTCAGCTGGAGAAATGTAAAAAGAAGCTGATTGCTTGTCCTCGAGCTGAGAGACTGAATGTTATAGTTTCTGATCAATTCAAGGAAGCAAGGTATTAACTTATTGTCCGCGCTACTTTGGTTTTGTCTTTTTTTTGGGCCATTTTTCTTATTCTGATAATACAAAGGGTTTTTTTTCTTCTTCCTTATTTTAACATGGATATGAAGATGTTCTCCCCTAAAGTCTTGCTTCCAAGTTCCATCACCAGATAAAGTTTTACAGGTGAATGCTTTTTCTTAAATACATGGAAGTTTGCTTTGGTAAGCATGTCACGTTTTTAATTGCTAAGTGTGATTCAGCTACAGGTTGCTATGGAATTCATGATGCAGTAGTGTGTGTCAGAACTTCTAGCTTAGCCTGCCTTCCCTGTTTGCATCGCTGTCTCACTGCTGAGTAGATGGTGGTGAAGATTAATAGAGCCAGCTAGGGGAAATCTTCGTCATTTGGATTATGTTTTGTGTACTGCGATCTGCATAAGATCTTCATTTGAGGTATGTCCAAATAATGAATTTATGTTTCTTTATAGTTGAATTTCTTATCTTCTCTTGAGGATTTTGTTGGATGTGAGAAAGTTTCCGTTGAAATTTTCAGTTCGTTAAGATGTGTTAAAGGCTTCTCTGCTCATTTACGTTATGTTAAACTTATTCTAATCGTGCCAGTCTATTAACTTTCAACAAACGGACAAGTTTTAACCTTGATATTCTGTGGTTCATCCCTATGATGCAAGTATGGAAAAATGGTTATAAAATTATCTATCATTATTTTCATAGTTCCTTTCTTGTGTCACGAGCACAAATTACAAATGCCAGTAAGGTAGATCTTTTAATGCCTGTCCTTTGCAGGTTTATGAAAGCCCCTCCCAGCCTTCCTTGTTCATAAATTTTTACTAGGAATTTTTTGACACCACTTTAAGAAAGTTCTATCAGGTTTTCTCAATCTATTTTAATAGCTGAAGGCATCAATAATTTGATGATCTGTACAACAAAAAGTAAAAGAAAATTTGAGACCTCCGTGGAATCTTAAGAGAAATTTCAAGTCTTGATCAATTAAGGAGAGCCACAGTGTCTTGGAACATCTTAAGATGATGACCATCTCCTTCCGAAAATTTTTATACAGTTTGATGGGTCGAGTCCGGCATGGGTTGTAAAGACATCTATAATAATATGTCTCCAGTGTCTGGTGACTTGTGATATGCTTTGATTCCTCTTATTTGGCCATCCTTGGATGCATTTCTTTGATTTGTATATGGAAGAATGGGTAAGCATGTTAGATTGGTATTTTGGGTTAGCATATAATTGGTAGTCTTTCCAAATCCAGTTTCGATGATTTTTCCTCGTCATTTTGATAATTCTGCATGCAATGCTCGAAAGTTAAAGATTATTCAATGTGTATAAAGCCCTAACCTCATACATATTCAAGAAAATGGAGAACTTGTCTTATAAATAACAAAATACGTGACATCTATCCTATTCCTGGTTACAACATATTCGCAAGGTCTAGAATCCTGAAAGCCAATAGTCCAAGTCTCAAAAACTGCAAATAAGTTGAAGAAGGCAATGCAGGATGCTTTGGAGAAGGGAGAGAATAGGAAGGAGAAAAACATAGGAAAACAGCAGCAATCTGCAAGCAGAACACTTAACTCACAAGTAATAAAGATTATCAATATTCAATCTTTTATTAATCAAAATCTAAAAAATATAGGATAAGAGTTGTCATATATATGGCCCATGTTAATTCTATTCCAGCTAAACCTTGTCTTGAACTTGAAGACAGTGATAGAATGCTAATCAACCTAAGTTCCTATTATAAAGGAAAAAAGTTGTAAGCAAACTCAAAATTCTTACGTCCTAAACTAACATATTCTAATTCAACTAATTTATATTCTATTGCAATTGAATTCCTGAGAAAAATTTAAAGACTAAGGCGAAATGCATTAAAATTCGGATCTCTCTCAAAGAAAGGCTGTAAGGATTACTGTTGGTGGGCCTCCAGTGATATCTATTTAATACCATATTAAAATTGTCCCAAGCATCTAATTAATTTTAATAATATCTTGTTGTTCCCTCTCCCATGTTGTTAGAATGGTTCATTGCAGGGTTGCAGCAGAAAAATTTTGCGCATTCCCCCAACTCATTTGGCTTCTACCGATAACTGTGAAAAAGAATTCTCTTCTCATTGATCAGATATGTATTATATACAAATATTCTAGGTCTATAGAAAGTCCTACTAAAGAGAAACTAATGTAAGTCTTAATAAATGAGAATTATAATAAAGGAAGATCTTAGAAAATTAAATATTATATTTAGTATCCTGTCAAATTGATGGTGGGTTGGTAGCCGAGAGTTCGGATAAGGATTACCAGAATTGAAAATTTTATGAGCCTTAATGAATGAGTTGGAGCTCATAAGCTAGATGGAGAGAGTCTCGGGAACCAAGGATAGGAATCTAAGGACATTAGTTGTGAACACCTCACCGTAGATTAAGAATCCACGTATATCAATGGAGTAAAACTCGGTCGCATCGAGATAGATGCGATAGGATATGAATCCAAGGATATTGATTGAGAAAAACTCTGCAGCAACAAGATTGATGATGTAGGGTAGGGTGGGGTAAAGCAACGACAAGATTGATGATGCGAGAGTTCTTTCATGCTAAGTCGATAATGCAAGACTACTTTTTCATGAAAGAACTCTTGCATTATAAGCAGGCTCATGGAACTTGCTTTTCTGATTAAGTCCACCCCAACCCCCACCCCAACAACAAACAAACAACAAATAAAGAAAAAAAATCCACCCACCCAAAAAAAGGAAAATTAAAAAAAAACATACACGTGCATGTACACAATTAGTTGTGACATTTTCGTCTAATCAGGTCCAAAATGTAGTAGCTACCATTCTTCTATAGTGTGGTGATTGGTGGGGGGGGGGGGGGGGGGGGGGGGGGGGGGGGGGAGCTGTCCATATGTGGTTCTCCTATTTAGTGCATCCAATTCTTTGTTAAAATATATCCTTTCTTGATTTATGAATGTCTTCTTCTATACTATCTATTGATCTAGTTAATTTCCATTTTCAGAGATATTGCGAGAAACTGAGATGACAGACCCTAGGCTGTATTAGCCTAAGAGGGGGTGCTTCTTTCATCCACTGGAAGCGTCTCTGAAGACCTCCAGCCCTGGACCTTCTATTCTCTAGTACTATAACCACAGTTGTCCGAGCAATTTTTGAGCAAAGTTGTCTGAAGCAAGCAAACCAATGAGGACATCTATAATGGAAATATTGCTGTTATTGGGACCTTCTCGAATTTGGACGATCTAGAATACTGAATTTGAAGAAGGGTCTACCTGGTACTACTTCTGAACTCAAGATTCAGTGGAATTTGCTCCACCACATGACAGTTGCATGACATCTTTTTCAGTCTATCACTCTGTAGATTTGATGTCTCTTTAGATGGATGATGAAACGTATGATGGTTTAATGAGTTTGGTGACCATGCTTCAGTCGTTTAGTTTCACATCATTTCTGTATTTATTTTGTCAAGGAAACATTTGACAAGGTCCTTGCATGTCTGAACTACCCATGAATGATGCAGCGCTGCTAACAAGTCGCCCGTGGGAGTAACCGCAAATCAAATGAAGGTCTGGCTGCTTGTGCTGCGGCTTCCCACTCAGAAACGTGCACCTATTCCTTTTAGGGTTAATTTCACAAAGACCCTATAGTATTGTTGTTTCGAACTTACTACCCTTGTAGTCTCATTTTGCCAAATAGACCCTCTTAGTTTGAATTTTTTACTTTTTTGTTTCCCGGGGTGAAATTTTGGCGGACATCGTCTCTGAGAAATTACTGTGTCTATCTGAGGATAAAAGAATCAAAATAAATAAAACAATAAATATCATCTGAGGGGTCTATATGCAAAAATGAAACTATGTCGATACCATAGAGTCTATGTGCAGTTAATACTTCTTTTTATATGACCATTTTTCATTGATGATTCTCGGGAGACTGCTTTCATAAATGTATAGGTTCTTCATCGCCTTCGGATTATATATGCTTAGGAATTGATCACTTCGTATTCTCTTTGTGAAATTTCTTCAGTTTGCTGTCTTGAAACTGTTCAAAGATATGTATTATTTGTTCATCGTGTTCGTTTTAGTTTATTAAATCACATCATCTGCAGGATAGTTTGTTTATCATATATTGCAATTTTGTTGTATATATATAAAGTAACTTATAATCTTGGCGAAAAAGTTAAGTTTCTTTATCATCGATGTTGCAATACAACCTAAATAATCCGCTATTATCTTTGATTAATTTCAATTTACCACACATCCGTGACGCTGTTTAACGCCAGCCATCCTTGTCACGTGGAAACTATAAAAACAAAGATATTATTTATGTATGCAGTAACAATGTTCGTTCCTCTCACATTCATCTACAACCCTTCACGAAATTGGAATTATTGAGATTAGACATTTTAAATATTTTACTCTTTTAAATTAATCCTCAATTCCTTCCATTAGTACCCACCATGATTGTCCTATAGTTAATCAGTCAACCAACTAGGCACGTCTCCATTTGTCTTATGTTGTGATGTGTGATCAATAATTGCTACCTCCTCATCTTGAATTATCATCCAGTAGAAGTGCTACAAAAATGGTGAGGGTTCTCCTGATAATTCCACCTCTACTCTTCTTCTCTCAAGGTAAATCCCACGCTCAGCAATTATCTACATTTCGTTGAGCGTATGTTAATTTCATCAATTTTTGGGAATACAGTAATCTGCTTCTCCTCAGCTGCCATCTTCACACTCAAGAACAACTGCCCGTATACAATCTGGCCGGTGACATTACCCACGTCCAATTCTTCGTCGTCTATCGCTGGATTCTCCGAACTCCCCTCCAACTCCACCGCCTCCCTCCCAGCCCCGCCAGAGTGGTCTGGCCGCGTGTGGGCCCGCACCGGTTGCCTTCTATCGACCTCCCAAACCACGTGCACCACAGGCGAGTCGCCCCCCTTCACTATCGTCGAATTCAACCTCAACCAACCCACAGACTCCTACGACGTTACTTTGGTGCAAGGGTATTATTAGAAGATATTATTTTTCTTATTTAGTATTCTTGCTGTTTACTATAGATTTTGTTGTTGCTTAGGAGTATTCTTCCTTTTTCTATGTTCTCTTTTCTTATGTAGAGTTTCCGTCTCATAGAGAATCTATAAGATGTATAAATACGGTATAATAGCCTCTTCTTTATAATGAATAAGAAACATTTAGAACTTTTTTTTTTCTCTCTCCCTCTCACTCTTTTATTTCGACAGGTATAATGTAGGGATCGGAGTGAGCGCGTCTGGAGATGGATGCAAGTACGCGGGATGCACGGTCGATCTGAATATGAGATGTCCGGCGGAGCTGAGGGTGGTGGGGCCGGACGGGGAGACGACAGTGGCGTGCAAGACGCCGTGTGAGGCACTTGGGGGCGACGAGTACTGTTGCACGGGGACGCACTCGACACCGGAGACATGCAAGAAGACGAGGTACTCGGAGTTGTTTAAGACTGCGTGTCCCAATGCGTATACATACTTGTACGATGATGAGAGCAATACTTTTAGTTGTGGTGACGGGGCTGATTACCTTGTTACCTTTTGCCCTTCTACATCTTCACCCTAGTTATACGAACACGAATCCTATCAGATAGGAGTATGTTGGCTTGCACCAGGAGCATAATAGTTAAAATTTTCAAACATACACCCATAAATGGCATAGGTTACCCTACTTACGTTTGTATGCATGATGTTCTGACAAATCTGTATTCTAATTATAGTTGTATGTTTGTGTTAAATGCGGGCTGTTGTTCTTTCTTGTGTTGTTCCTCTGTAATATAATTCGTGTTGGTAAATAGAAAATGAAAGCAACTATGGGATAATACTTGTCAATAATTTAAGATTGTTGACATGTGACTTGAGTTGTCTTTATCTATGGTTTAACAAAAGCACATGCTTCTATTACAGACTGACTTGAACATAACCAGAAACTTCAGCGTGGCAAGGTTTTGCTTTTTGCACTGGTGACAATCCCTGGGCGGCTGTCCTCTTGCTCCTAAAGCAGGCTTTCAAAAATCTTAGTTCAGAATCAAGCAAAATTGATCACTGCAATGCTACACTAGTAGTGCGAAAAAAATCAAAGAAATAATGGTTTAAATATTTGATTT
>BQKN01000431.1:420640-446493 GCA_022839385.1 Asparagus kiusianus | reverse complement strand
TATATATATTGTGTGTGTGTGCGTGTGTGTGGAAATCTTTTGATGCTTGTAGCCAGTAGTTGGGCTCCACAAAATTGGTTAACTTTATGTTGCAGTTACTAATTTGAAATCTCAAGCGAAAAATAGGAGTTTAGATTGTATAATCTTGCAGGTAAATAAATAAATGTTATTAGAGCTTCTCTTTATATTAAATTTAAAAGTAATAATTTAAATTATTAAGCACTAAATATTAGTTCTTATGAGAAAGTAAAGTAATCTATGGTCTATATACCTATTTAGTCAATCAATCAAACATATTAAAATTATGATAATCACGGTCAAAATTATATGGTGGTTCACATTAAATATATAATTTATAAAAAATAGTATATTAAAGTTAAAATCTTTTTAACTATTATATAGATTGTCTAAAAATATTTGCATATATAAACTATACTACTTAGGAAGAGTGATGTGCACTTTACTATGGCCTAATACATCTTAAGAATGACTAACTCTTCATTAACATTATTAATTGATGAATCTATGCATTACACTGAAAACACAATAAAAATTTAGAAAACTATAAAAAAACTTCCTAAAAGTTTTAAAAATTCTAAAAAAACACTCTAAAAATTTGTAATTTACAAATATACAAAACTATTAAACATTACATTGAAATCAAGGAATTGTAAAAAATCATTAAAAAATTTTAAACTTTGGATGTGTAATTTGCAATATACTAAACTTTAAGGGTATTTTTTATAAATATCAAATTTAATAGATTTTTATTTAGTTATGTTATTTTCATAAACGTTATGGCTAATATCGACCATAAAAGTATTTCCTTAACCTATACTTTTAAAGAGAGTATGATATTTTTTGAAAATTTTTAATTTTCTAGGGGTTTTAGTAAGTTTGTATATTCATTGTAGTGCCTATAGGTTAGAAATTCTCATGGTGTTGTTTTTGAAAATTATGATTTTAGGTGTTTTTTATAATTTTTTAAACTTATAGGCCATTTCTACATATTGTAAATTGTTTACATACTATTTATAATTTATTTGTTTTCAATTTAATAATGAGTTTGCAATTCTCAGGGTGTTTTTATAAAATTTAAATTTTGAGTATTTGTTTGTATTTTTTGAAACTTTAAGAGTGTTTTCTATAAATTATAAATTATGTAGGGATATTTATAATTTCTATATTTGTAGACATCAAAAATTGCTTATAGGTTTCCGCGCACAGCTCAAAATAAAGAGAAGACGATGAACGTCATTATCTGAGTCAAACGGGATTATCCGTACTGTAATAGAGCGTATGAGTCAACAAAATGATGAAATCCGCTAAACGGCAGAACAAGACCAAACCGGAGAAGCCCCTGGTAGCCGAGTCGCATCAAAACAACACGGCCAAGCCAGGTGGCTCGGCCAAGGCCGAGCCACCCTAGAGTGGCTCGCATAGTGCCAAGCCACCATTAGGTGGCTCACGCCCAGAAATGCTAAAAATGTGTTTTCGATAGTTTTCTCCGGATTCTTTCGTTCCAGAGCCTCTCCAACTGCTTTGTTATCATCCATAAACGTGGTTAAGTGGTTATTAACTGAAGATATGGCCAAATCACTTGTTCTTATCCTAAAACGCTGCATCCGGAGCCTATAAATATAAGCCTAGGGCCCCTACACATAGGGGATCTGAAATTAGAGGTGAGGTGCTATTAAATTAAAGAGTGATCCACGAATTTTAGAGGAGGGCAAGCAGATCTTGGCGAACTCCAGCATAAAGAGGGAGCTATTCGAAGGATCTGAGGCCCGTTTCATCATTCCTTGAGATCAAACTTTGTTTTGATCTCGAGAAGAGTAGTAATCTCACTTTGTTGAGATTATTTACTTCTGCGATTGTTTCTTTTGTGAAGCAAGAGCATTAAAATTTTGTTCTGTCAACTGGATCTGATTCGTGACGGTCCACGGACTAACTCGTCCCTGCACAAGTAAAGATCTCACGTAAGCAGCGGGTGATAAACGTTCTCTACGTATGTTTGAAGAGAGTTGTAATTCTTATTTTATTTTTGTAAGCGAGTAGTTTTATAAAAAGGTTAACTCTTTTGAATTCATTGTAATCGATAAATGTGTAATGGATTTGACAAATAAACTAACATTCAACGCAAAAATACTGGCGACCACAGTGGGAGCCAACAGTCTCTCTACCGAGGCTGTCGTGTAGCAACCAAGGATCAAGATCCTGGCTGATACAGAGATTAAATATGAGTTCGACCAGCAGAAGTATGAGGAGTATCTGTCATCCTCCTCCTCCAGATCCTCCTATCCTTATAAGTGCAGGAAGATCTCCTCTTCAAAGAAGATCCATTGGTCTTCAAATCTAAAGAAGACTCAAGGTGATGATTCTCGCTCAGTCGTTGCTACGGTTTCCCTTCAAAACTCTCCTCCGGCATCCAATGAAGTAGGAATTTCAGATTGCAATGACTCCTCTTCAGTCCAGGAGTTGTTTACTGAAGGCACGCCAATTCTGACGAAGAGAACCTGTCAAAAGAAACGCCAATGTCTCGCATGTCAGCTCGCCAAGGCCTTGGAGCCCGTTGACGGGATCCGTTATCATGCAGATCTAGAGTTCAGGAATTGTCAAGAGACTCAACCACCTCAACGGCATAAAGTTGATTCCTCCTTCAAGCTATCAACCAACGAATGAGTTCTCATCAAAAGAGCCCGTTCAACTCTCAAGGAGCGCATTCAAAAGCGCCGTGCACGTGCGGCATGCGTGCGGGCCCTTGCGCGATGACTACAGGAGTTACTGAAGGAAGAGGTGGCTAAAAAACCACCAAAACCACACCAAGTATGGAGGCTAAAATCCAAAATAGCAACCCGGACAAATGCCGAGATGCCCGAAAAACATGAGCCACCCCAGAGTGGCTTGATCGAGGTCGAGCCCTCGTACTAAGGCCAAGCCACCTCAAAGTGGCTCGGCCAAAGCCAAGCCACCTCGAGGTGGACTGTACCAGCCTCGCCTCTCGCGATCATTTTCGTGTCTCATACAACCTTCTTTTTTGCTCCAGATGATCTCGTACTTCTGGTGAAGTCTCACGGCAGCATGGATCTGTCCTGATTCAAGATAACAATGACGGATCGCCTTGGTCCTTTGCACGAGGATCGAGGCAAGGCTCCGGTTAAAGAATACTTGGGTCCAGTGAATAAATCTTGAGCAACTCTTTAGACTGGGCATTGTATACGTCCTCCCAACAAACTAATTCTAGTAATCGCCCGCTTGGGGGTGTGTGTGGAAGACCGGGAGCCCGTTAAGGTTCCACCTTCGCGAATGTGTGATTCCAAACGTGTGACTCCTACGAATGCCAACAAGGCGTTACCTATTCAGAAAAAACATGTATGTTAAATGACAATTGTATACCTAGAGACTCAAACCAACAGCTAATATATTGCTCCGACCATAACGTTGATGAGTTGTATTATCGGGCTGGGGGTATGAATAAATCTCGAAAGATAAGTATCCCAAAATCGAACTCTCACTATACTTGTGAGAGATTTATCAGGATAGTATTATCAGAGTATAGCTGTCCCAAGACCGCTCCACAGAGGGTCTCGGTATTTGAAAGACTTTCCACTGAAATGTCGAAGCCCAAGCCAGGTTTTCGCAAGAGAAGACCGGCCGTTCAAGATGATGAACTCCTAGAAGTCACCATCAACATGACCGACAAAGGAAAGTCAATATAACATTACAGTCCCGACTCTTCGCAGTTGATATCCCAGCGTTTACCTCGGCTACGCTCGGAAACTATCAGACGTATGGATTATTAGAGGATGCAGAGAGGGCTATCCTCAGATGATGAAGCATCGGACGCTTGTTTCGTAGTCACCTCAGACAACATGGTGTCTAGCACAGGACGAGTCTGGGAGGCATTCACTATCACTCCCGACCAGTTAGCTTAAATGCTTGAAAACGCTCTAGCTAAGCAGAAGGAAGAGCTCAGAGCTAAAATGAAGATGGAAATGGAATTGAACATGTAGCGCATGAGGAAATTATACGCCCAACAACTTCAGTCCTTGTCAAATCAGTAGGGTGAATCCAGTCATCTTAACAATACTAATGAAGTAGACAACGACTTAGAGGTGGATGAAAATATCGACGCTGATACTCCTCCCAACAACAATAACCCTGAGGGTGGTCCAGTGCAGTCTCCTCAACCTTCTCAACAAACCCCAAAGAAAAATGCAGGTGAAGACAAGAAGATGAAGGACCTCAAGAGCAAAATCAACGCCTTGATGTCCGCTCAAGAGGTGAAGAAGACCGGTATCCCGTGTCCATATCCGAGAGAGTTGGAATCAATTCTGTATCCAGTGAAGTTCAACTTAATTAAATTCACTCCGTTCGACGGGAGAGGATCACCCACTCAGCACCTGATTTATTTTAAGTCCCACCTCAGCATGATCTCTGGCAACGAACCTCTGATAATCCGGTCATTCGTTGGCACCCTTCGCGGGGCTGCCTTCAAATGGTACCGCCGTCTCAAGCCAGAAAGCATCAACACTTGGGATGACATGGAAAGCATGTTTCTTACCAACTTTTTTGATGATGACACCAAGGTGTCGATTGGAACACTTTTCGATGAGAAGCAAAAAGACAGAGAGTCAGTCGATAACTTCATCAAATGCTTCCGGAATAAGGTAATGAATTGCCGAGATCCGGTCACAGAGGAGTTCATCCTTCAGACATGTCATATTAATCTTTCTTTGGATGTACTGGAAGCCATGGGTGTAGCGTCATCCAAAACCTGGAAAGAGTTAAAAGGTACGCCGAGAGCAAGCCGAAATCTTCCTCAAAAGGAAGAAGGCTGAAAGAGGTCAACCAGCGGCTAGTGCTTCGAAGCAAAACTTTGTCCCTCGTAATAAAGGGAAGACGCCAACGAATACAGTAGACACGAATCATACATTCCAACTACAATCGCAACAACAAGCGCTACAGAAGTCGCCCTCTCAGTGGCAACAGCGGCCTCAAAGATAATAAAAGACTTCTGAGCCAAAATTACCGAAGGAATACTCATTTAAGGAAGATGAAGTTCTTGCTATCTTCAAATACCTCCTAGATAACAACAAAATCAAATTACCTCCTATCACTGACCAGGAGGAAGCCAAAAAGACAATGGATCCAAGATATTATGCATTTCACAGGTGGGTCCATCATCCTACTAAGATGTGCTACACCCTTAAGGACAACATTCAAGCCTTGATTGACGCTGGCATCATAACGTCAAAATTAGCCGAATGAGAATGGTTTCCTCCGATGAATATAAGAGCTTAAACTGCTTCTCCCTTATCTCCACCAGGTATATGAGGTTAAACTATTCCCTACCTTTGATTGGGAAGTTCCTAGAGAATATTATACATAATATTCTTAAGGATAACGCAACAAACTCTGATAGGTATACAAGGTTAAACTGCTTCCCTTATTTCCAATAACGGGAAGTTCCTGGAAAATATTACTCTTAATATTTTTAAGGATAACCCGTCAGTATGGTTGAATACAATTAGATTCAGGTTCGCTAAAGAGCTGGGGATGGAATACCTTGAGGCATTCCAATGGGAAGTTCATGGAGAATGCTATGCAGAGTATTCTTAAGAATAATCCGAGATCAGCTAATTATTCAAGATGAAGACCCGTCATCTGAATAATTCATCCTTAATCATAGATTAGAAGTGATTAAGAACCTTCCATGGTGGCTTTTTAATCATTTCCAAGATGATTAAAACCCTCCCACTGTGACTTTCCGAGCACTATTTTATTGAGATGAGATTTAATGACCTTATTCGGTCAATCTTGTCTCACGAAATTCCCACGATGTAACTATGGAGTGCTTGATGATTCACGGTCCTCCACCATAAAGTCTCTCATTGATCAAATTAACTAACAGTTAGTCTATCAAAATTCTTTCGGCTGAGTCCATTCAAACTTCCACTGTGTTTGTGCACTTAACACTTCTAATGTTAAAGTCCCAACATGGTACTCAAAATTTTAATCTGCTGATCCATGGCGATTATTGAACCCCCTTCGTATTAAGATCTTTCCACTTGATACCGAAAAACCCCACTAAGTGATTTGTACAAGTCAACATTCTCACTGTTATTTGTACCTCCACTCCTACTATTTCTTGGTCAAACCTTCCTATAATTAAGACCAAAGCCAAAATCCCCTCTCGATTCCTTCAATAAACGAGAGGTCCACTTTTAAGTCAAATTTTCCTTTCGATAAACGAAAGGCCTCCACCCAAATTGAACGATTAAACCTATAAAAGTTAGGGTTATGTCAAACCACCACTTGGTTGAACCTTCCTACAGTTAGGACTAAATTTAGAATTTTGTCTTGATAAACAAGAAAGTCATCTTCTGATCGGGTAACCAATCCTATAAAAGTTAAGGTTATCCAGATCTCTTCGATTCTCGAAGTGGAGATCTCACTCTTAGTTACACCTTTTCGGATTCTCTAAGAGTTTCTTTTGCGACAGGAGATAGAATATAAAATTCTTCCTCTCCAGCATCGGGTTCATTTTTGCCCCAAGAAAAAACTTAGAGATAGAATATAAAATTTTTTCTCTCCAGTATCGGGTTCATCTTTGCCCCAAGATAAGACACTACCTTCCAACACCAAAATTCGTGCTTTATACACATGAGAAATTTTATCCTGAATCCTAAGTAGGGATGTAGGCGTATAAAATTGCCTATAGGTCCCTTAGCATAGCTCGACACGGGGATTCGACAAATCAACGATCCATCGAATGACGAGGCGATGCGGTTAACAAATTGCACACAAGCGACGGAATTCGCAATGGAATCAATCCAACGGTTCGAGAAGTCAATGAGTCATCCAACCGTAAAACGGATTTGAACTCAAACACCGACTAGGTTTACTGCCAAATCGGGAATCAAGTCAACAAATCAACTACAGAACCGAACAACGGACAAAACAACCGAACGACGGACAAAACGAACAACACCCGGGGACTCGGCCGAAACCGAGCCACCCCAGGGTGGCTCGGCCCAAGCCGAGCCACCCTGAGGTGGCTAGGCCCAGAACTGTGCACAGGCACAGTTCTGGGTGCCTATAAATAGGCCATGTGTTCGTTCATTTGAGAGGACTTTTGGAAGAACTTCTGAAGAGCCGAAACTCTGCCGGATTGTGACCTCACCTCGGAGTTTTGAAGGCTTGAAGACTTGGACATTCGGATCTGATTCTTGGCGAGCACCCGCAACACAAAAGGCAGGAGTTCGAAAGGATTGAGATCTCAGATCTACGTTGCTACACTCCGGATCAAAGCTTGGTCTTTGATCCCGAGATTTGAGCGGTTGTTTCCTTGGTGAAACAATCCCTCCGGCTATTATTTCCTTGGTGAAATAATACCCGTAATATTGCGTAGATCTGTTCGGATCAAGATCACGCGGTAGTCCACGGTAAATAACCCCGGCGCAGGCAAACAACCCACAAAGCGAGTGACCGGATAACAGGAGCTCGCGATTTGTTCGAGAAAAGAGAAAAGTTGTAATTTTTATTTCTTTTTTGTTTGATTTTCATTGTAACCGGATCTTATAAAAAGACCGGATCTTTCTGTAACGCAAAAAGTTGTTATTGAAGAGTACAATGGAATCGTCAATGAAGAAAGATTTGATTTTTCCCGCGAATAATCTGGCGACCACAGTGGGAGCCACCGATCTCACTGCTGAGATCGGAGCGTCGCAGCCGCGGATCTCGATCCCGGTCGTGGAGGAGGTCGAGTATGAGTTCGACCAGGCCAAGTACGAGGAGTACGTGTCCTTGTCTGGATCAGCCTCCCCCCGCAAGTCCAAAAGTTCCCAGAAGCTCTCCTCCAAAAGGAGGATGCGTTGGTGCGAAGAAGTTGAAGCTACCAACGACGACATCACCCCGATTGACGCCGAAGTTGTGTCAGGTGAAGTCCTACCGGCCTCCCAGTAGGTCAAATCCGCCATTGAAGGCGTGGTGACTCTCTCCAAGAGAGCTCGCCAGAGGCAGCGTCAACGCCTCGCGAAGCAGTTCGCCAAGGCCATGGAGTCCGTTGACGGGGTCCGCTACCATGCGGATCTGAAGAGCAAACGAGGCAAACAGCCTCAACAGCAAATGAAGGGTGGTTCCTCCAAGCCACCAACTATGGAGTGGGTCCGTGTCAAACGGAATCGCTCGACGCTAGAGGAACGTATCCGCAAACGTCACGCATTATCTGCGCAAGCGCGGGCTAAAGCTGAAGAAGCCCGGCGGAAGCTGCAGAAGGAGGTGGTCAAAAAGCCGCCATCAACTCGCAAGGTTTGGAGGCCGAAGTCTGAAGCGGTTTAGGCTAAGGAGCAAAACCCGCAGCCTCCGAAGAGTCAACACCCGGCAAATCAATCCAAACAGCCGGTGATTTCTGCAACTGCTCCAGGAGATCCCGCAGGACCATCCCAGAAGAGAAAGTCAGTTTTGGAGCGCCTCGGTCCAATTCCCAAAGAACGAGGTAAAGCTCCAGTCCAGGAACGCTTGGGGCCAATGAAGAAGTCCCAAACAATACAGCATGCTGAGGGTCGCCGCAACCCTCAACACTTGGAGAAAATCACGGCACCCAAGCGCACAACTTTGCGCATCGAAGTGCAAGAGCCCGCTGAAGATTCACGCTCACAAAGGCGCGTTTCAAGGCGTGTGACTCTAGATGGTCCGAAGAAGACAAGCCATTCTCAGAAGGAAATGTTGTCGTCTGATGACGACGACGTTATACCTGGGAGAGCGTGCTAACACACGATAGGTTGCTCCAACCCTCAAACGGACGAGCTGTACTATCGTACCGGGGGTACGAGTAAATCCAGAAAGAGGAGCCCTCGAAGGTTCGAGACTCAGTGTCCTTGCTCGAAGCTTATTCGGGCGGTACTGTCGGAATGCAACTGTGCCAAGGCAGTCACCGAGAGAGTCTCGGTGTTCGAAAGACTCAACACTGGAACGCCAAAACCAAGGCATAGGCGTTTCCAATGAAGAAGGACGATGGTCGAAGATAGTGAACATTCAAGGGTCACCGCCAACATGACCAGCAAAGGAACGTCGGCTCAGGACAACCCCGAGGCGATTCCAGAAGTACCCCGACGTGTAACTCGTCTTCAATCCGGGGCTATCATTCGCGCAACGTATGGTAGGATTCGGACAAGAGTACCTTCGGGAGATGAAGAATCAGATGCTGGTTCAGCAGTTGCGTCTGATAACACAGTGTCCAGTGAAGGACAACCCCGCGAGTCGTTCATGATAAGCGCGGAGCAAGTGGCCAAAATGCTTGAAGATGCCATGGCCAAACAACAGGAAACCTTTAGGTTCGAAATGCAAATGGCTATGCAGAACATGAGAGAGATGCATGACCAACAGCTTCAAGCATTGAGGAACCAACAAGGCGAACCAAGTCATCAGACCCAGAACAACTTGGAAGATGAGGACACAAATGAAGCTCGTAATACCAATAACCCTCCCATCAATCCAGGGGGTGGTAACGAGAACGCCAGTGAAGACACAGGTGAAAGCCTAAAGATCAAAAATCTCGAGAGCAAAATCAATACATTGATTTCCGCTCAAGAGACGAAAAAGACGGGCATTCCTTGTCCATACCCAAGAGAGTGGGAATCAATCCCATATCCGGCAAAGTTCAGTTTAATTAACTTCACGCCGTTTAATGGGATGGGTTCACCCACTCAGCATTTGATTTACTTCAAATCGTACTTGGGAGTCATCTCCGGTAATGAGCCTCTGATGGTGCGGTCATTCGTGGGCACTCTTCGCGGAGCCGCCTTCGATTGGTATCGTCGCCTCAAGCCAGGAAGCATAAACAGCTGGGACGACATGGAGACCAAATTCCTCGCAAATTTCTTCAACGACGACACCGAAATCTCTATCGGATCGTTGCTCGATGAGAAGCAGAAAGACGGGGAGTTAGTCGACACCTTTGTCAAGAGGTTCCGGAACAAGGCGATGAATTGCCGGGACCCGATCACTGAGGAATTCATCCTCCAGACCTGCCACAACAACCTTTCACTGGAGGTGTTGGAAGCAATGGGCACAGCACCATCCAAGACATGGAAGGATTTGAAGGTCCAAGGAGAGCAAACTGAGCGGTTCCTCAGGAGAAAGAAGGCGGAGAGAGGCCAACCGGCAACAAATCCTCCGAAGCAGAACTTCAACCAGAAAGGGAATGGTAAGGCATATGCTAACGCAGTTGATGCTAATCAAACTTTCCAACTGCAATCTCAACAGCAGCCGCAGCAGCGAGCGCCACAACAATCGCAGCCGCATTGGCAGCAACGGTCTCAGAAGCAGAAGTCTTCAGAACCGAGGTTTCCCAAAGTCTACTCCTTCAAGGATGATGAAGTTCCCGGCATCTTCAAGTATTTGTTGGAAAACAACAAAATCTAGCTGCCAGCGATCGTAGATCAAGAGGGAGCTAGCAAAGTGACGGATCCGAAGTACTGCGCGTATCACAGAGCGGTCCATCACCCTACGAGGTCATGCTACCAACTCAAGGACGAGATCCAGGCGTTAATTGATGTGGGTGTTATAACCCCGAAGCCTGCCAAGAATGTAGGAGCAAACGCGGTGTCAATCAGCTTTGGATCGGTGCCTACAACTTGGTTTGAGCCAAAACGCATCACCAAAGTCGGGATGAAGACGGTGAACGACGACCCGCACGGACAGCGCCAAAAGGGACTTGTGCCACACACAACCCCGAACGGCGAAATTCTCTGGGTTCATCCGGATCTCATTGAAGATGAACAGTGGGTCGGATCATCATCCAAAAGGAAATCAAAAGGCAAGGGAAAATCCTGTTACAGAATTTCTGCTATTCCAGAGGAAGACGACGAAGCAATTCCTGCTTTCTCATTTTCTGACAATGAACATGAAACTTTTGTAACCACCAGAAATGGGAACGAATATCGGTTCAAATATCCAAATGTCTCTGATCGACTAGCTGAGGTAGGGATGACTATAACTTCCCCCGCATTTGCTGAAAGGAACCAACAGGAGCCCCTGCACCAAGATGTTCCAAACCCGAGGCAGTCTCGAGTCAATCAGCAGATCGGAAGAGATAAACCGGGAGATTCAAACATTCCTTACCACTTCGAGGTTATGACCCAATTGGCTAACATCCCAGTAAAAGTAACTCTACACGAGTTATCACGTCTTTCTAAGAATACTAGGGATGCGTTCAACATTAGTCCTGACCAGCTCACTCAAATAGTTCAAGAAGCGTTAATCAAGCAGAAAGAAGAATTTGAGGATAAGATGGAATTGGCTATGCGACAAATAAGAAAGTTGCAAGCTGAAAGGTGTAAATGTTGCGCTACACCAACCACGCCTATTCCACACAGGACAAGTGACAACAGTCCGAATCTGAATATGGTCATCAAGACTGATTCACCCCTCGGTAACGCTGGGGTGATATGAACACACCCTTCAATGACGCTGGGGGTAGCCCAATTCCTTCTTCTCACCATCACTCAAAGAGAGATGAAGATGAAGACAAAAAGCAGAAGGAAATCGAGTCTGTCACCACCTCGACTAGACGCTATCCCAAAAGAAAGAGAGTTGAGGAAAGCCAACCAGAGTCCGTACCCAGGTTCGCTACTGACCAAACATCACAACGACAACTACGAGAGCGATCGCCACAACGGTCGCTTCAGATGCAACGATACTCCTTCAAGGACGATGATATTCCAGCCATCCTTAAATATCTTCTGGAAAATGACAAAATCAAGCTCCCACCTATCAGAGATCAGGAGGAAGCTAACCGGATTTCAGATCCAAAATATTGTGGGTACCATAGGAGGATTCTTCATTCCACGGAGACTTGCTACACCCTCAAAAATACGATACAAGCCTTGGTTGAAGCCGGCGTCTCAATAGTAAAACAAACCGAATGAGAACGACTAACACCACTCCGATAAGTATAAGAGTATAAACTGCTCCTTCCTACACTCCAATAGGTATATGAGTCTAAACTATTTCCTACTATTGACGGGAAGTTCCTGGAGAATTGTTATATTCTCAAGGATAACCCGGTCATATAACTGATTGTAATGTCAAACCCAGCGTTGCAAGGAAAGCTGAGGGTGGATAACTAATGTATCGGGAAGTTCCGGGAAGAATATCACGTGTGGTATTCTTAAGGATAACCCAGTCACTATAGAAGAGATGAATAAGAAATCCACATTCAAGCTCTTATTGTCAAATTCTAACTCTCATCCACCCCCTATTCGTTGGTGTACGGATGCGAAGCAGTGCTACCGTTGGAGATTCAAATCCCCTCCTTTCGGATCGCTCTCGCAACGGAGATGACGACCGAAGAGCAACATCAAAAACGTCTCGAAGAACTCGAGAAGTTGGATGAAAGGCGCTTGGAAGCTCAACAACACATCGAGTTCTACCAAGCCAGGATATCTAGGGCTTTTGACAAAAGAGTCCGCCAAAGAAGCTTCAAGGAAGGAGATCTGGTCATCGCTGCTCATCGACCAATAATCCTCACCTCCAAGAAGAAAGGTAAATTCGAACCTAAGTGGGAAGGACCGTTTGTAGACACAGTCTATTCAAATGGCGCTTATCGCTTAATTTCTTTAGAGGGTGTCAGGCAATTAATGCCAATAAATGGGAAGTTCCTGAAAAAGTACTATCCCTAGTACGTTCAAGACAACTCATTTATCGGGAAGTTCCTTGAAAAATATTATACTTAATATTCTAGAGGATAACCCAATTTCATTTTCCAGAACCCCTCACTGATCAATTCCAATTGACAGTGAGTCCACCAAAAATGTTCTTCTGGCCCTCTTGATTCTTTCCATGAACAAGAGGTCCACCTTCAGTTCGGAGTCCCCTTTCGATAAACGAAAGAACTCCCTTCCTTTTCTCTTTGGTTAAACCTTCTCATGGTCATAACCGAAGTTGAAATTTCTTTCGATAAATGAAAAACTCATCTTTCGATCAGATAATCAATCCTATAAAAGGTAACTTTATCTAGATCGTCCGGATTCTCGGAGTGGAGATCCCACTTCTAGTTTCCTTCTCTCACTGGAAATAGAATATAAAATTTTTCCTTTCCAGAATCAAGGAATAGAATATAAAATTCTTCCTTCCTTGCTCGGGGAATAGAATATAAAATTCTTCCTTCCCCACACCAACTCCTTTTTCAAAATTTATCAATTTAGGATTCATCCTAGGTATTTTATCCTAAAACCTAAGCAGGGATAAGTCTGCGCCTAACACGCGCTGCCGGTTTAGTCTTTCTCCGCAGAAGAAGACACCAGAGTTCGATTCTGGGGTATTTTATCCTGAAACCTAAGTAAGGATAAGTCGACGCCTAACACGCGTTGCCGGTTTGTTCTTAACCATTAAAAAGAACACCCGCCCACATATTCAACATTGTGGCAGGTTGTTATTAATAACACCAAAATCCATGCCTTGCACGCATGGGGAATTTCATCCTGAATCCTAAGAAAGGATATGTCGACGCCTAAAACGCGCTGCCGGCTTAGTCTTTTCCCGTAGAAAGAGACACCAGAATTTGATTCTGGGGTATTTTATCCCGAAGCCTCAGTAGGGATAAGCCAACGTCTTATACACGTTGCTGTTTAGTCTTTTCACAGGAGAAAGACGAAGCCTACGTATTCAATATCGTAGCACTAAAAGAGTTAACTCTTTTAGCTTAACGTTACGTGCGGAACGGATTTAGACAATCCGCATGCTAGCCCGACTCAAACGGTAGTCGGTAAAGGCTAATCAAATCCGTTAAAGGCTGAGGGTTAGCCAAAAATCCTAAAGCCGACACCTAACACGTGTCGCCGGGTAGCCTATTCCCGTAACAATGGCGAAGTCTATGTATTCAATATCATAGCACGAAGTCTCAGAGAATTCAATCTCTGAGCGCAACGTTACATGCGAACGGATTTAAACAATCCGCATGCTAGCCCGACTCAAACGGTAGTCGGTAAAGGCTCATCAAACCCGTTGATGGCTGAGGGTTTGCCAAAAATCCTGTAAGTATTATGATCATCGGATTCACAATCGACAGAGAAGCATAATGATGAAAAGAAGAGTGCGCTAAAGAAAAGACTTTGTTTTATTAATAAAACCAAACTAAGTTGAGATACAAGAAAACGTCTCAAATCAGATCTGACAAACTGAAGGAAGCAATTTTAGCCTTGACAACGGCAAGTTCCTCGGCGAGTTCCGCCCGAACCCTCTCCTCTTCTTCCTTCTGAAGCTTGGCATACGCAAGAATGGCGGCAGTGTCGGCAGTTACGTCTTCTCGGCGCAATGTGTGAAGAACCTCCAACTCTCTTCTATAAACATCTTGAACTCTGGTGCTCTCAAGCTCAAAATCTTCTAGAGTCCTCTCCCCTTGGGCGGTCCTATTCCCCGTCCTATCAGCAATACTGTTATAAGCATCCATTTTAGTCTGCAGACGATGTTGTCGTTCATACAAGTTCGCGACGATTACTTCTTGCTCTGAGATACGTCTCTCCCTGGCCTTACGCTCACGCATCCTCTGAGTCTGAGCATCGATCATAAGTGGCGTGGCCTCATCATATGAGTCGAAGTGTACTAGCTCTTCCAAGCGATATATGAGTTCCTCTAAGCAAGTCAGCCTTATCTCACATCGTCCAGCTAGCCGGATGCCACCTACACGCTGAATGTCTTCAAGACTATCTGTTATGAAAAGGAGCAAATCATAAGATCTTCCCTGTCCAGAACTAATGGCGGTGGCCGTTTGTTGCACAACCTTCTCTACTTTTTGGAGGATGCTCTGTACAGATTCGGAGACCGTGAAGACAGACTCTTGGTCAGACATAATTGCGGCAATAGGATCCTCTTCTCCTTCATCGTCGGATATTAGGATGATTTCGGGACTCACCATCCTCCTGTCACGGATATCCAACCGAGGAAGTGGATTGATAGCCTGCCTGGCGGAAACTGAAGATAAAACGTCACCACGACGTCCGTTCACCGCTGAAAACAAGCAATTAAGCGTTTGTTAGTCCTAATTATAAAAGGAAATTGAACTCATCTTACAAGTAGCTAAGATAAAGTCATTGCCTTATAAAGGGTGAGACGATTTGGCCACATTGTGCAATCACAAAACAGGGTATGTCGACAACATATCCCTATCTTATAAAACGCAATGTAGCGTCAAATCGCCCTCTTTATTTTTGAGATATGGTTTTGACCAAGCAAAACATATCTTTAAAGCGTCGATCCTCATCAAAGAGAACCAAGGCTCTTCCCGATTGCCTCACCAAGGAGAACAACGTGGGGTAAAAAGGACCAATTTGCAAATTTTCAAGAAAAAAGGGTTAATTTTCGAAATTCCCAGATATGCCAAAAAAGCGTCGATCCTCACCAAGGAGAATCAAGGCTCTTCCCGATTGCCTCACCAAGGAAAACAACGTGGGGGTAAAAAGGATCAATTTATAAATTTCTAAGAAAAAAGGGCTTATTTGCAAAAAAGTAGCTCACCAGCGTAAGAGGGAGGCGCGCCATCAACCGACACAGCAGGGGAACGACCTCTCGGGGCACGAGACATGATGGCCTGCAAAATAACTCAAGGGGTTAAATTCAAAAAATAATTTCAGCCCTAAATTTTGCATAAAAACCCCTCAAAGTTTCAATTTTTACCCCCTGAAAGATTAGCTCGAGGCGTCAAATCACACCCTCAACCCTTACATACAATCCCACGACTCTATACATTGGATTGAACACGAAAAAGATCAAGATTGCTGAGGATTTACCTGAAGAAAAGCTCGAGATCCAATAAAGATGAGATCTTTAAGGAAACTTGAACCACGCGCTCGAGGGGCCTGAGAGAAATTCTAAATATGGAGTTTTTGGGGGATTTCTCAGTCCAAGATCAAAAGGAAGCCTAGATCTGGGACAACTATCAAGGTTTAGAGGCGAAAGAATGCTCGAGGGAAGAGAAAATTCAAAAAAGGGGAGATAGGGGGGCCGGCCCTAGAAGAGAAGAAAAGAAAAGAAAAAGAAAATGAAAAAAGACCCCTTTTTATAGTGTGGACCAAGTTGAACCAAACCGGACCAAGTTGAACCAGACCGGACCAGTCCAAATCAGTCCAAAAGGGGTTGAATCAAGCATCAAAACGACTTCAAATCAACTGAGGGTCTCATCCTTGGTTTATTCCTGTCTCTCCCACACATTCAGAAGGAGCGGAAGAATTTTTTTAAGCCAAATTACTGCCTTTTTTGGCTCATTTTTCAAGCCGGTTCAGCTCATTTTGAGCACGGGAATACTCCAATAAGGTATACGAGTATAAACTATTCCCTATGTTTATTGAGAAGTTCCTGGAGAATATTTTTCTAAAAATATTCTTAAGGATAACTCAATAACACGACGCCGGACAGCGCGTCGCAAATGAAGACTCAACGCAAACAATCGAGCGTTAGTTGTACGTCGAACTAATAAGCACGAGTTAAAGATTGGAAAATCAGGAATCGACTTCAAGTTCAAATTCCAACAACGGCCAGACAATAAATGCAGCACCGGAATCCTTACAGACATTCGACAAAGCACCGAATAGCCTGAAGGAGTGAAGGAATACAGAACGAAGGTCATTTCCAGGTCCCGTTACACCGACAAAGGGTAGGGGCAATCATATCCAAAGCATTCCAGACTCTTCTATAAAAGAATGAGGCTGAAACGCTTTGGAGGGGGTATCTGTAGGCGTATAAAATTACCTATAGGTCCCTTAGCATAGCTCGACACGGGGATTCGACAAATCAACGATCCATCGAATGACGAGGCGATGCGGTTAACAAATTGCACACAAGCGATGGAATTCGCAATGGAATCAATCCAACGGTTCGAGAAGTCAATGAGTCATCCAACCGTAAAACGGATTTGAACTCAAACACCGACTGGGTTTACTGCCAAATCGGGAATCAAGTCAACAAATCAACTACAGAACCGAACAACGGACAAAACAACCAAACGACGGACGAAATGAACAACACCCGGGGACTCGGCCGAAACCGAGCCACCCCAGGGTGGCTCGGTGGCCGAGCCACCCCAGGGTGGCTCTGCTAAGGCCGAGCCACCCTGAGGTGGCTAGGCCCAGAACTGTGCACGGGCACAGTTCTGGGTGCCTATAAATAGGCCATGTGTTCGTTTATTTGAGAGGACTTTTGGAAGAACTTCTGAAGAGCCGAAACTCTGCCGGATTGTGACCTCACCTCAGAGTTTTGAAGGCTTAAAGACTTGGACATTCGGATCTGATTCTTGGCGAGCACCCGCAACACAAAAGGCAGGAGTTCGAGAGGATTGAGATCTCAGATCTACGTTGCTACACTCCGAATCAAAGCTTGGTCTTTGATCCCGAGATTTGAGCGGTTGTTTCCTTGGTGAAACAATCCCTCCGGCTATTATTTTCTTGGTGAAATAATACCCGTAATATTGCGTAGATCTGTTCGGATCAAGATCACGCGGTAGTCCACGGCAAATAACCCCGGCGCAGGCAAACAACCCACAAAGCGAGTGACCGGATAACAGGAGCTCGCGATTTGTTCGAGAAAAGAGAAAAGTTATAATTTTTATTTCTTTTTTGTTTGATTTTCATTGTAACCGGATCTTATAAAAAGACCGGATCTTTCTGTAACGCAAAAAGTTGTTATTGAAGAGTACAATGGAATCGTCAATGAAGAAAGATTTGATTTTTCCCGCGAACAAGGGATAGGTCAGCGCCTAACACGCGTTACAGGTGAGTCTTTTACCGTGAAAAAGACATCATAATTCATTCTGGGGGACTTTATCTCAATCACTAATTAGAGATAAGTTTACGCCTAACACGCGTTGCTAGTTAACCTTTCTTCGTGAAAATGACACCAGGATTCACGTCTAGGGGAATTTATCTCGATCCCTAAATAAAGATAAATATGCATCTAACATATGCTGTCGGGTAGTCCGTTCCCGCGAAAATGACCAAGTCCACTGTTCGCGTGGAAAATTGTGTTCTTCTTCATTGATGATTTCATTACAACTTTGATAACAACTTTATGCGTTTACAAAGATCCGGTCTTTTTATAAGAGCCGGTTACAATGAAAATCAAAATAAAGAAGTAAAAATTACAATTCTCTCTGAACAAATCACGAGTTTCCTGTTTTATGGTCCCTCGCTTGCGTGGGTTGTTTGCCTGTGCCGGGGTTGATTACCGTGGACCACCGCGCAATCTCGATCCGAACAGATCTACGTGGTATAACGGGTATTATCCCACCAAGGAGATAATAGCCGGGAGGGATCGTTTCACCAAGGAAACGCTCGCTCAAATCTCGGGATCTAAGAACCAAGCTTAGATCCGGAGTAGAATGACGTAGATCTGAGTATCCAAGTCTTCAAGCCTTCACAATTCCGAGTCGAGGTCGCAATCCGGCAGAGTTTCGGCTCTTCAGAAGTTTCAGAAAAGTCCTCCCAAATGAACAACCACCCCCCTATTTATAGGATACCTGAACTGTGCCTGCGTGCACAAGAGGGAGGGGGGGAACACCCGGCCACCCTGGGGTGGCTCGGCTTGGGCCGAGCCACCCCGGGTTGGCTCGGTTCAGGCCGAGTCCCCGGGTGTGTCGTGTTTCGTCGTTTTCCGGTGTTTTCCGTCTTTCGGTTCTTTGTTTGATTCGCCCGGACTTTGATTTGATAGCCCGCGTCTTTATTTGGCAGTATTTCCGCCTCGGTGTTTGAGTTCAAGTCCGTTTTGTTGTTGGACGACTCGTTAACTTTCCGAACCGTTGGTTTGGTTCCACACGTGAACATATTCCGTTGCTTGCGTGCCTCATCGCCTCGTTGCTCGAACGTCCGTTGATTTGTCGAATCATCGTGCCGAGCCATGTTAAGGGACCTATAGGCAATTTTATACGCCTACAGATACCCCCTCCAAAGTGTTCCAGCCTCATTCTTTTATAGAAGAGTCTGGAATACTTTGGATATGATTGCCCCTACCCTTTGTCGGTGTAACGGGACCTGGAACGATTTTTGTTCTGTATTCCTTCACTCCTTCAGGCTATTCGGTGCTTTGTCGAATGCTTGTAAGGATTCCGGCGCTGCATTTATTGTCTGACCGTTGTCGGAATTTGAACTTGAAATCGATTCCTGATTTTCCAATCTTTTAGCTCGTGCTCGTTGGTTCGACGTACAACTAACCCTCGATTGTTGGCGTTGAGTCTTCATTTGCGACGCGTTGTCCGGCGTCGTGTTATTGAGTTATCCTTAAGAATATTTTTAGAAAAATATTCTCCAGGAACTTCTCAATAAAAATAGGGAATAGTTTATACTCGTATACCTTATTGGAGTATTTCCGTGCTCAAAATAAGCTGAACCGGCTTGAAAATGAGCCAAAAAGGCAGTAATTTGGCTCAAAAGATTTCTTCCGTTCCTTCCGAATGTGTGGGAGAGACAGGAATAAACCAAGGATGGGACCCTCAGTTGATTTGAAGTCGTTTTGACGCTTGATTCGGCCTCTTTTGAACTAATTTGGACTGGTCTGGTTCGGTTCAACTTGGTCCGGTCCGGTTCAACTTGGCCTAACCTATAAAAGGGTCCCTTTTTCTTTTTTTTTTCTTCTTTTCCTTCTCTTTTTCTAGGGCCGGCCCCCCCCCTTGTCCTCTTTTTGCCTTTTCTCTTCCCTCGGGCACTCTTTCGTCTTCAAATCTTGATATTTGTCCTAGATCTAGGGTTCCTTTGGATCTTAGACTGAAAAATCCCTCAAAAAAGCCATTCTTTAAAATCCCTCTCAGGCCCCTCGAGCGCGTGGTGAAAGTTTCCTAAAAGACCTCATCTTTATTGGATCTTGAGCCTTTCTTTAGGTAAATCCTCCACAATTTTGATCTTTTTCATGCTCAATTTAATTTATGTACTTGTGGGATCGTATGTGGGGGTTAAAACTATGATATGGCGCCTCGAGTTAATCTTTCAGGGGGGTAGATCTGATAAAAAAGTGATCTTTTTTTCTAGATCTGACCTCTTTTAATTTATTTTGCAGCTTGTCATGTCTCGTTCTTCGAGAGGTCGTTCCCCTGCTATGTTGGCTGATGGCGCGCCTCCCTCCTATGCTGGTGAGCTATTTTTGGCAGTATTTGGAAATTTACAAATTAGTCCCTATTTTCTTGTAAATTTACAAATTGGTCCCTTTTTACCCCCACGTTGTTCTCCTTGGCGAGGCAATCGGGAAGAGCCTTGATTCTCCTTGGTGAGGATCGACGCTTTTGGCATATTTGGGAATTTTGCAAATTAACCCCTCTTTTCTTGAAAATTTGCAAATTGGTCCATTTTACCCCACGTTGTTCTCCTTGGCGAGGCAATCGGGAAGAGCCTTGATTCTCCTTGGTGAGGATCGACGCTTCAAAGATATGTTTTGCTTGGTCAAAACCATATCTCAAAATTAAAGGGGGCGATTTGACGCTACATTGCGCTTTATAAGGCAGGGATATGTTGTTGACATACCCTGTGTTGTGATTGCACAATGTGGCCAAATCGTCTCACCCTTTATAAGGCAATGACTCTATCTTAACTATTTGTAAGATGAGTTCAATTTCCTTTTATAATCGAGACTAACCAGTGTTTAACTGTCTATTTTGCAGTGGGGTACCCTTCTGGATCATTCTCGTCCCACGCAGTATGTGGGCGTCGTGGCGAGTATTACTCGACCTCCGACGATCCTTCCCATATTCCAGCTACTCCTCAGTTTGCTTCGGGCACGTCGACTGAGGTCGTCCAAGTGGTGAGGGAAGGTGGTCATCGGGCTATTCGTCAGCTGATCACAGATGCGCCTTTTGTGAAGGATGCCAGCTCTACTCAGCCTCTTCGGAAGAGCGACTTCCTGTTTGGTGATTCTGTCGATGACCCAGAAGCCGTATTCATTGATGCTGAGCAGTGGCTTCACAAGACCGGCAATGGCTTCATATACTTGCCGGAGAATCCTCGACATCGCTCGTTGACAGAGCTCAGGCGTCAGGCTGTGACACGGGAGATGTCGTGGCGCTTGACGGAGGATCATGAGAGTGTTCATTGTGGCTACGTCACTCATCAGGCAGCTCCTGGCTCGAGCAGGAGTCATATCACTGGATTGCATCCCGGAGTGTTGGGACTAGATGCACCACCACGTAACGAGTTTCTCGCCACTGCCTCGACCTTGAGGAATCGCCTCGCTACCTTAGGACGGGAAATGCCTGCGACTCGTCACAGGATTTATGGTTAGGTCCATTCTTTGGACAAGTCTTGGTGGAGTCGCATGACGACATATGTCTTGAGCCGATGGAGCGAGGAGTTGCACGCTTGCGGTTTGTATGCAGCTGTTCGTGCCACCATGTATGGCTTGGCTGTCAGTTTGAGACATTTCTGTGCTTTGTTCGAGCTATATAATCCAGACTCGAACACTTTTCTGACCCGGCAGGGGGAGTTGGGCTTGGCTCTTCACGAGATGCATAGGATCTCTGGCTTGCCCATGGGACAGATGCTATACCAGGAGTACTTTCCCTCTAATCATGAATTGGACCAGTTGAAGGATCGCATGCCTGATCGCTATGAGACTCTATGGGATCTCGCTTGTCATTATCACATTGCTTTGGCACAGTCTGAGCCTTTAGCAAAAAGGACCAAGGCCTCCGTGAGTCTGAAGTAGTTTGCGAACTATTTGTTCAAGAACCTGGAGAACCGTTCTAGCGAGGATATTTGTGAGTTGGCCCCACTCACCCCTTCAGAGGTGAACAGTCTGTTGAAGAAGATTGACGCTCGTTCTTATACCACTAGCAGTCCTGAGGGTGGCTTCCCTGTGAAGACCAAGTTCAGATCTTTCTTATGGCATGCGACCACACCGATCCGACCGATGACTCTTCTTGCCGGCTTTCTTGCTATCTGGTTGAAGAAGTGCGTGGTTCCATACCAGTCTGGCGACGTCTTGCCCTTGGAGGTACTCTATCCAGCAGTTCAGCTTGCTTACAAGAAAGAACTCTCACTTCTTCCGGTGATGGTGGCTAATATTCACCGAGGACTTCGACAGCTTTCTAGTGCCTTCACACGGAAGGAGACCGATTTGCCAGGTCAGATTCCCACTCTTAAGGTGGAGCTTCCGTATGCTTATCTGATGGCCTGGTTCGTTCTCCACCGCTCGGATATGATGTCGGTGCCGAACGCCACAGATCACTCTGTTCCCCTGCTACAGTTGCTTGAGAATGACAGGTGGGAGGGCCGAGGATTTTCTGATGTCAGACAGCAGCTGCAGGTCCACAAGTGTTAGGCATTCTCCACTTGTTTTCCGCAGTTCTCCGGCCGGTACGGCGAGTGCTTGATAGATGATGAGAGGCCGAGAGAGTATCGGACTCACTTAGACATTGGCTGCTTCAATTGGCTAGTGAACATTAAGCCTGGCTATCTGACTTTTCGGGTGAGGGATCAGTGCTTCATAGAGCCATATTTACCCTGCCGATTCGCTCGCCAGTTTGGCTATGATCAGCTCTACATCGGGAATCCTCGTCAGCAGTTTCGGACCCATAGTGGTTTGGTAGACGGTCTCCGTGCATGGTTGTGGACCGTGACTGGCTGTACTGGTGCTAAGTTCAGTCTCCCGAGTATTGATCGGCAGTTAAACCTCACTTTCTTGAGCTGCAAGTGGTTACTAGCAGCTAACAAGACTGTCCCCGTGAAGCCGATTGCAGAGATAGAGGCTGAGGAGGCTTCTCAGATTGATTCCCTTAGGATTCGGGAGAACGCTCGAGCACAGAGGGCGCGGAACAAGACTCGCCGAATTGATGAAGAGGGCCAGAGGACATTCCATTCCACAGACGAGGCTTCAGGCGGGGATCCCGAAGATTATGATGACTTTTCCGAGCGAGGTTTGCAATTCATCTTTTACTTCTATCTTCCAGAAGTATTGAAACTGACTATGGTTTGATGTTTCAGTGACCATAGTTGATCAGGATGGAGAGTCCCGTCCTCCTCCCCAGGCGAGACCTTCGATCCCCATTGCTAGGCGGAAGAGATTAGCCCGCAAGCCGCGTGCAGCTTCCCGAGCTTCTAATATGGACCTGGCTGGCGATGATCCTGCCAGTGACGGAGGTAATATCCATCCTGTGAACCATTCTCTGGGTTATTCGGAACATTGACTCATGCTCTTCTATCTCTATATAGGAGTGCGTGGAGAGAATGAGATGAGTCCCGATCCCTTTCCCGTATCTCCCAATGAGTCTGACCCACTACCTCATGTAGAGAGGCCTACAGGAGTTGCTGACATTAGAGAGGAGATCAATGTAGGACCCGATTCCGTGAATCCAGGTACATCTAACACTGACACTGTATTTCTTTAGATAATACACAAATGAATTTGTGTATCCTCTAACTGTCCTCTACTTCTTACTTCTTCAGATAATTCGCAGGAGGCGAATCCTGGAAATGAAGAGGCTGATGCACCCGTGAGAGGTAACTCATTTCCATTAGTTGTAGTCTCTTCATTCTTCTTTGGCACTTATATTCTTTTATGTCAGATTTCTCCATCGATGACTTTGACGAGGGAAGCTTGTTTGCGGACACTCCTATGATGCGCTACATATATAGCTCTCCTCAGATCGATGACCAGTTACCTGGGGATATGTTTTCTGAGCCCGCCTTCGCTGAAAATCCCGAGGATGGTTCCTTTGAAGGTATGTGCCTCTTTCTGAGTTGATTATAGGACTAGCCAATCTTAACTAATGCAACTATAATGTAACACCTCTGCGAATTCTGTTTTGAATCTGGCAGGAGCTTTTGTTGAGAAAGACCCTGTTGAGCCGGTTGTGAGACCAACTACACCAGTTGATGCACCTATAGCCGTTACACCTCCACTACCCCCAGCGGCTCAAGGGGAAGAAGGTATAAGTCAACTCATTGAAGAGTGCTATTCCTTTTTCTTATTAAGACTTTTGACGGACTTCTCCCTTTTTTGTGTAGGGCGTTCCTCTCGTCTTCATGTCTTAGTGAAGGAGTTATTATCTGACGACGATCCTGACAAGGTCGTCATCTGTATAGAAGTTCGCTCCTTCTTCTCCTTTGTGAATGCTATGATCGGCAAGCTCTTCCACGGCGGACTTTCACTTCACCAGTTTAAACCTCTCCTTAATTCCAGAATCAACTTGATAAGGGAAGCAGGATATCCAGACTTGGCGAAGGCTATCGTTGACGATCTTGACTGCTTAGAGCATGAACTTCAGATGTTTCGTGAGCTTCGAGACACCGGCGCTTCTTCATTTATCGCTGCTGAGCTAGAGACCCGTTTACAGTCCCTGCGCGAGACTCAGATTCTAGCTAGTTTTGAGGTTCAGGTGCGGCGAGATCGAGTAGCTCGAGTTGAGACCGGTCTTGCTACCAGATTATCTTCCCTTGCCGAGCTTGACTCTTCCATCACCTCTTGTGAGACCCAGATAGACCGTCTCAGAAGAGAACTCCGCGAGAAAGAGGAGACCTTGGGTATTCTCCAGATGACGAGAGGACAGGATCAGCAGACCTGCACTGCTTTATCTGACGAGCTGACATCCTTAAAGCAGGAGCTGGTTGAGGCAGAGGAGACTGCTGCGAAGATCTCTGCCGCTACCGAGGAGTCCATTAGAGATGAGCTTAGTCAAGCTTATGATGATAAGCTGTCTAAGTTTAGTCAGCAGATTTTTAGCCACGGGCTTGATGTGTGATTTTGTTTGCTGAGTGTTTTGACTCTTGACTCTTTTAGTGAATTTCCTTTTTATCTTTATTATGATTCGTCATTCCGTTTGAAATGATTGACCACAATACTCATAGGATTTTTGGCAAACCCTCAGCCATCAACGGATTTGGTTAGCCTTTACCGACTACCGTTTGAGTCGGGCTAGCATGCGAGTTGTTTAAATCCGTTCGCATGTAACGTTATGCTCAGAGATTGAATTCCCTGAGACCTTGTGCTATGATGTCGAATACATAGACTTCGCCATTGTTACGGGAATAGGCTACCCGGCGACATGTGTGAGGTGTTGGCTTTAGGATTTTTGGCCAACCCCCAGCCTCTAACGGATTTGATTAGCCTTTATCGACTACCGTTTGAGTCGGGCTAGCATGCGGATTATCTAAATCCGTTCCGCACATGACGTTAAGCTAAAAGAGTTAACTCTTTTAGTGCTACGATATTGAATACGTAGACTTCGTCTTTCTCCTGTGAAAAGACTAAACAGCAACATGTATGAGACGTTGACTTAGGATTTTTGGCAAATCCTCAGCCTTCAACGGATTTGATGTGCTCTTACCGATTACCGTTTGAGTCGGGCTTACATGCAGATTATCTTAATCCGTTCCGCATGTGACGTTGTGCTAAAGGAATGAACTCCCTTAGACTTTATGCTACAACTTTGAATATGTAGACTTTGCCATTGTTATGAGAATAGGCTACCCAGCAACGTGTATTAGACGTTGGCTTATCCCTACTTAGGTTTCGGGATAACATACCCCAGAGTCAGACTCCGGTGTCTTTTTTCAATCGGAAAAAGACTAAACCGGCGACGCGTGTTAGGCGTCGACATATCCTTTCTTAGGATTCAGGATAAAATTCCCCATGCGTGTGAGGCATGGATTTCGGTGTTATTAATAACAACCTGCCACAATGTTGAATATGTGGACGAGTGTTCTTTCCAACGGCTAAGAACTAACCGGCCGCGCGTATTAGGCGCGGACTTATCCTTACTTAGGTTTCAGGATAAAATACCCCAGAATCGAACTCTGGTGTCTTCTTCTTCAGAGAAAGACTAAACCGGCAGCGCGTGTTAGGCGCAGACTTATCCCTGCTTAGGATTCAGGATAAACTTC
>BQKN01000431.1:388578-420240 GCA_022839385.1 Asparagus kiusianus | reverse complement strand
TTTTGTTCTGTATTCCTTCACTCCTTCAGGCTATTCGGTGCTTTGTCGAATGCTTGTAAGGATTCCGGCGCTGCATTTATTGTCTGACCGTTGTCGGAATTTGAACTTGAAATCGATTCCTGATTTTCCAATCTTTTAGCTCGTGCTCGTTGGTTCGACGTACAACTAACCCTCGATTGTTGGCGTTGAGTCTTCATTTGCGACGCGTTGTCCGGCGTCGTGTTATTGAGTTATCCTTAAGAATATTTTTAGAAAAATATTCTCCAGGAACTTCTCAATAAAAATAGGGAATAGTTTATACTCGTATACCTTATTGGAGTATTTCCGTGCTCAAAATAAGCTGAACCGGCTTGAAAATGAGCCAAAAAGGCAGTAATTTGGCTCAAAAGATTTCTTCCGTTCCTTCCGAATGTGTGGGAGAGACAGGAATAAACCAAGGATGGGACCCTCAGTTGATTTGAAGTCGTTTTGACGCTTGATTCGGCCTCTTTTGAACTAATTTGGACTGGTCTGGTTCGGTTCAACTTGGTCCGGTCCGGTTCAACTTGGCCTAACCTATAAAAGGGTCCCTTTTTCTTTTTTTTTTCTTCTTTTCCTTCTCTTTTTCTAGGGCCGGCCCCCCCCCTTGTCCTCTTTTTGCCTTTTCTCTTCCCTCGGGCACTCTTTCGTCTTCAAATCTTGATATTTGTCCTAGATCTAGGGTTCCTTTGGATCTTAGACTGAAAAATCCCTCAAAAAAGCCATTCTTTAAAATCCCTCTCAGGCCCCTCGAGCGCGTGGTGAAAGTTTCCTAAAAGACCTCATCTTTATTGGATCTTGAGCCTTTCTTTAGGTAAATCCTCCACAATTTTGATCTTTTTCATGCTCAATTTAATTTATGTACTTGTGGGATCGTATGTGGGGGTTAAAACTATGATATGGCGCCTCGAGTTAATCTTTCAGGGGGGTAGATCTGATAAAAAAGTGATCTTTTTTTCTAGATCTGACCTCTTTTAATTTATTTTGCAGCTTGTCATGTCTCGTTCTTCGAGAGGTCGTTCCCCTGCTATGTTGGCTGATGGCGCGCCTCCCTCCTATGCTGGTGAGCTATTTTTGGCAGTATTTGGAAATTTACAAATTAGTCCCTATTTTCTTGTAAATTTACAAATTGGTCCCTTTTTACCCCCACGTTGTTCTCCTTGGCGAGGCAATCGGGAAGAGCCTTGATTCTCCTTGGTGAGGATCGACGCTTTTGGCATATTTGGGAATTTTGCAAATTAACCCCTCTTTTCTTGAAAATTTGCAAATTGGTCCATTTTACCCCACGTTGTTCTCCTTGGCGAGACAATCGGGAAGAGCCTTGATTCTCCTTGGTGAGGATCGACGCTTCAAAGATATGTTTTGCTTGGTCAAAACCATATCTCAAAATTAAAGGGGGCGATTTGACGCTACATTGCGCTTTATAAGGCAGGGATATGTTGTCGACATACCCTGTGTTGTGATTGCACAATGTGGCCAAATCGTCTCACCCTTTATAAGGCAATGACTCTATCTTAACTATTTGTAAGATGAGTTCAATTTCCTTTTATAATCGAGACTAACCAGTGTTTAACTGTCTATTTTGCAGTGGGGTACCCTTCTGGATCATTCTCGTCCCACGCAGTATGTGGGCGTCGTGGCGAGTATTACTCGACCTCCGACGATCCTTCCCATATTCCAGCTACTCCTCAGTTTGCTTCGGGCACGTCGACTGAGGTCGTCCAAGTGGTGAGGGAAGGTGGTCATCGGGCTATTCGTCAGCTGATCACAGATGCGCCTTTTGTGAAGGATGCCAGCTCTACTCAGCCTCTTCGGAAGAGCGACTTCCTGTTTGGTGATTCTGTCGATGACCCAGAAGCCGTATTCATTGATGCTGAGCAGTGGCTTCACAAGACCGGCAATGGCTTCATATACTTGCCGGAGAATCCTCGACATCGCTCGTTGACAGAGCTCAGGCGTCAGGCTGTGACACGGGAGATGTCGTGGCGCTTGACGGAGGATCATGAGAGTGTTCATTGTGGCTACGTCACTCATCAGGCAGCTCCTGGCTCGAGCAGGAGTCATATCACTGGATTGCATCCCGGAGTGTTGAGACTAGATGCACCACCACGTAACGAGTTTCTCGCCACTGCCTCGACCTTGAGGAATCGCCTCGCTACCTTAGGACGGGAAATGCCTGCGACTCGTCACAGGATTTATGGTTAGGTCCATTCTTTGGACAAGTCTTGGTGGAGTCGCATGACGACATATGTCTTGAGCCGATGGAGCGAGGAGTTGCACGCTTGCGGTTTGTATGCAGCTGTTCGTGCCACCATGTATGGCTTGGCTGTCAGTTTGAGACATTTCTGTGCTTTGTTCGAGCTATATAATCCAGACTCGAACACTTTTCTGACCCGGCAGGGGGAGTTGGGCTTGGCTCTTCACGAGATGCATAGGATCTCTGGCTTGCCCATGGGACAGATGCTATACCAGGAGTACTTTCCCTCTAATCATGAATTGGACCAGTTGAAGGATCGCATGCCTGATCGCTATGAGACTCTATGGGATCTCGCTTGTCATTATCACATTGCTTTGGCACAGTCTGAGCCTTTAGCAAAAAGGACCAAGGCCTCCGTGAGTCTGAAGTAGTTTGCGAACTATTTGTTCAAGAACCTGGAGAACCGTTCTAGCGAGGATATTTGTGAGTTGGCCCCACTCACCCCTTCAGAGGTGAACAGTCTGTTGAAGAAGATTGACGCTCGTTCTTATACCACTAGCAGTCCTGAGGGTGGCTTCCCTGTGAAGACCAAGTTCAGATCTTTCTTATGGCATGCGACCACACCGATCCGACCGATGACTCTTCTTGCCGGCTTTCTTGCTATCTGGTTGAAGAAGTGCGTGGTTCCATACCAGTCTGGCGACGTCTTGCCCTTGGAGGTACTCTATCCAGCAGTTCAGCTTGCTTACAAGAAAGAACTCTCACTTCTTCCGGTGATGGTGGCTAATATTCACCGAGGACTTCGACAGCTTTCTAGTGCCTTCACACGGAAGGAGACCGATTTGCCAGGTCAGATTCCCACTCTTAAGGTGGAGCTTCCGTACACTTATCTGATGGCCTGGTTCGTCCTCCACCGCTCGGATATGATGTCGGTGCCGAACGCCACAGATCACTCTGTTCCCCTGCTACAGTTGCTTGAGAATGACAGGTGGGAGGGCCGAGGATTTTCTGATGTCAGACAGCAGCTGCAGGTCCACAAGTGTTAGGCATTCTCCACTTGTTTTCCGCAGTTCTCCGGCCGGTACGGCGAGTGCTTGATAGATGATGAGAGGCCGAGAGAGTATCGGACTCACTTAGACATTGGCTGCTTCAATTGGCTAGTGAACATTAAGCCTGGCTATCTGACTTTTCGGGTGAGGGATCAGTGCTTCATAGAGCCATATTTACCCTGCCGATTCGCTCGCCAGTTTGGCTATGATCAGCTCTACATCGGGAATCCTCGTCAGCAGTTTCGGACCCATAGTGGTTTGGTAGACGGTCTCCGTGCATGGTTGTGGACCGTGACTGGCTGTACTGGTGCTAAGTTCAGTCTCCCGAGTATTGATCGGCAGTTAAACCTCACTTTCTTGAGCTGCAAGTGGTTACTAGCAGCTAACAAGACTGTCCCCGTGAAGCCGATTGCAGAGATAGAGGCTGAGAAGGCTTCTCAGATTGATTCTCTTAGGATTCGGGAGAACGCTCGAGCACAGAGGGCGCGGAACAAGACTCGCCGAATTGATGAAGAGGGCCAGAGGACATTCCATTCCACAGACGAGGCTTCAGGCGGGGATCCCGAAGATTATGATGACTTTTCCGAGCGAGGTTTGCAATTCATCTTTTACTTCTATCTTCCAGAAGTATTGAAACTGACTATGGTTTGATGTTTCAGTGACCATAGTTGATCAGGATGGAGAGTCCCGTCCTCCTCCCCAGGCGAGACCTTCGATCCCCATTGCTAGGCGGAAGAGATTAGCCCGCAAGCCGCGTGCAGCTTCCCGAGCTTCTAATATGGACCTGGCTGGCGATGATCCTGCCAGTGACGGAGGTAATATCCATCCTGTGAACCATTCTCTGGGTTATTCGGAACATTGACTCATGCTCTTCTATCTCTATATAGGAGTGCGTGGAGAGAATGAGATGAGTCCCGATCCCTTTCCCGTATCTCCCAATGAGTCTGACCCACTACCTCATGTAGAGAGGCCTACAGGAGTTGCTGACATTAGAGAGGAGATCAATGTAGGACCCGATTCCGTGAATCCAGGTACATCTAACACTGACACTGTATTTCTTTAGATAATACACAAATGAATTTGTGTATCCTCTAACTGTCCTCTACTTCTTACTTCTTCAGATAATTCGCAGGAGGCGAATCCTGGAAATGAAGAGGCTGATGCACCCGTGAGAGGTAACTCATTTCCATTAGTTGTAGTCTCTTCATTCTTCTTTGGCACTTATATTCTTTTATGTCAGATTTCTCCATCGATGACTTTGACGAGGGAAGCTTGTTTGCGGACACTCCTATGATGCGCTACATATATAGCTCTCCTCAGATCGATGACCAGTTACCTGGGGATATGTTTTCTGAGCCCGCCTTCGCTGAAAATCCCGAGGATGGTTCCTTTGAAGGTATGTGCCTCTTTCTGAGTTGATTATAGGACTAGCCAATCTTAACTAATGCAACTATAATGTAACACCTCTGCGAATTCTGTTTTGAATCTGGCAGGAGCTTTTGTTGAGAAAGACCCTGTTGAGCCGGTTGTGAGACCAACTACACCAGTTGATGCACCTACAGCCGTTACACCTCCACTACCCCCAGCGGCTCAAGGGGAAGAAGGTATAAGTCAACTCATTGAAGAGTGCTATTCCTTTTTCTTATTAAGACTTTTGACGGACTTCTCCCTTTTTTGTGTAGGGCGTTCCTCTCGTCTTCATGTCTTAGTGAAGGAGTTATTATCTGACGACGATCCTGACAAGGTCGTCATCTGTATAGAAGTTCGCTCCTTCTTCTCCTTTGTGAATGCTATGATCGGCAAGCTCTTCCACGGCGGACTTTCACTTCACCAGTTTAAACCTCTCCTTAATTCCAGAATCAACTTGATAAGGGAAGCAGGATATCCAGACTTGGCGAAGGCTATCGTTGACGATCTTGACTGCTTAGAGCATGAACTTCAGATGTTTCGTGAGCTTCGAGACACCGGCGCTTCTTCATTTATCGCTGCTGAGCTAGAGACCCGTTTACAGTCCCTGCGCGAGACTCAGATTCTAGCTAGTTTTGAGGTTCAGGTGCGGCGAGATCGAGTAGCTCGAGTTGAGACCGGTCTTGCTACCAGATTATCTTCCCTTGTCGAGCTTGACTCTTCCATCACCTCTTGTGAGACCCAGATAGACCGTCTCAGAAGAGAACTCCGCGAGAAAGAGGAGACCTTGGGTATTCTCCAGATGACGAGAGGACAGGATCAGCAGACCTGCACTGCTTTATCTGACGAGCTGACATCCTTAAAGCAGGAGCTGGTTGAGGCAGAGGAGACTGCTGCGAAGATCTCTGCCGCTACCGAGGAGTCCATTAGAGATGAGCTTAGTCAAGCTTATGATGATAAGCTGTCTAAGTTTAGTCAGCAGATTTTTAGCCACGGGCTTGATGTGTGATTTTGTTTGCTGAGTGTTTTGACTCTTGACTCTTTTAGTGAATTTCCTTTTTATCTTTATTATGATTCGTCATTCCGTTTGAAATGATTGACCACAATACTCATAGGATTTTTGGCAAACCCTCAGCCATCAACGGATTTGGTTAGCCTTTACCGACTACCGTTTGAGTCGGGCTAGCATGCGAGTTGTTTAAATCCGTTCGCATGTAACGTTATGCTCAGAGATTGAATTCCCTGAGACCTTGTGCTATGATGTCGAATACATAGACTTCGCCATTGTTACGGGAATAGGCTACCCGGCGACATGTGTGAGGTGTTGGCTTTAGGATTTTTGGCCAACCCCCAGCCTCTAACGGATTTGATTAGCCTTTATCGACTACCGTTTGAGTCGGGCTAGCATGCGGATTATCTAAATCCGTTCCGCACATGACGTTAAGCTAAAAGAGTTAACTCTTTTAGTGCTACGATATTGAATACGTAGACTTCGTCTTTCTCCTGTGAAAAGACTAAACAGCAACATGTATGAGACGTTGACTTAGGATTTTTGGCAAATCCTCAGCCTTCAACGGATTTGATGTGCTCTTACCGATTACCGTTTGAGTCGGGCTTACATGCAGATTATCTTAATCCGTTCCGCATGTGACGTTGTGCTAAAGGAATGAACTCCCTTAGACTTTATGCTACAACTTTGAATATGTAGACTTTGCCATTGTTATGAGAATAGGCTACCCAGCAACGTGTATTAGACGTTGGCTTATCCCTACTTAGGTTTCGGGATAACATACCCCAGAGTCAGACTCCGGTGTCTTTTTTCAATCGGAAAAAGACTAAACCGGCGACGCGTGTTAGGCGTCGACATATCCTTTCTTAGGATTCAGGATAAAATTCCCCATGCGTGTGAGGCATGGATTTCGGTGTTATTAATAACAACCTGCCACAATGTTGAATATGTGGACGAGTGTTCTTTCCAACGGCTAAGAACTAACCGGCCGCGCGTATTAGGCGCGGACTTATCCTTACTTAGGTTTCAGGATAAAATACCCCAGAATCGAACTCTGGTGTCTTCTTCTTCAGAGAAAGACTAAACCGGCAGCGCGTGTTAGGCGCAGACTTATCCCTGCTTAGGATTCGGGATAAACTTCCTAGGATGAATCCTAAATTGATAAATTTCGAAAAAAGAGTTGGTGTGGGAAGGAAGAATTTTATATTCTATTCCCTGAACAAGGAAGGAAGAATTTTATATTCTATCCCTTGTCTCTGGAAAGGAAGAATTTTATATTCTATTTCCAGTGCAAGAAGGAAACTAGAAGTGGGATCTCCACTCCGAGAATCCGGAAGATCTAGATAAACTTACCTTTTATAGGATTGGTTATCTGATCGAAAGAAGAGTTCTTCGTTTATCGAAGTGAAATTTCAGCTTCGGTTATAACCATGAAAAGGTTGAACCAAAGAGAAAAGAAAGAGAGTTCTTTCGTTTATCGAAAAGGGACTCCGAATCAAGAGATTGGACCTTTTTGGTGAACTCACTGTCAACTGAAATTGATCAATGAGGGATTTTGGTGGTGTGAACTTGGGTTATCCTTTAGAATATTAAGTGTAATATTCTTTAAGGAATTTCCCGATAAATGAGTTGTCCTGAACGTACTAGGGATAGTACTTTTTCAAAAACTTCCCATTTATTGGCATTAATTGCCTGTCACCCTCTAAAGAAATTAGGCGATAAGCACCGTTCGAATAGACTGTGTCTATTACAAACGGTCCTTCCCACTTAGGTTCGAATTTACCTTTCTTCTTGGAGGTGAGGATTATTGGTCGGCGAGCAGCGAGGACCAGATCTCCTTCCTTGAAGCTTCTTTGGCGGACTCTTTTGTCAAAAGCCCTGGATATCCTAGCCTGGTAGAACTCGATGTGTTGTTGAGCTTCCAAGCGCTTTTCGTCCAGCCTTTCGAGTTCTTCGAGACGCTTTTGATGCTGCTCTTCGGTCGTCATCTCAGTTGCGAGAGCGATCCGAAGGGAGGGGATTTGAATCTCTAACGGTAGCACAGCTTCACATCCGTACACCAGAGAATATGGAGTGGCTCCTGTAGGAGTGCGTATGGTGGTGTGATAAGCCCAGAGCGCTTCGCCGAGTTTATCATCCCAATCTCGCTTATTGGTCTTCACAAGCTTTGACAGGATCTTAATGATCGTCTTGTTGAAAGCCTCAGCTAATCCGTTCGCAGCGGGGTAATAAGCTGTCGACGAAACGTCCTGAATTTTGAATTTGTCACAAAACCTGATGAAGGCATTGCTTATGAATTGTGGACCGTTGTCATGAATGATCCGCCTTGGCACGCCGTGTCGGTATATGACGTGATGTTTGATGAAGTTGATGACATTATTCGTCTTCACTTCTTTAAGCGGAATGGCTTCAGCCCACTTAGAAAAGTAGTCGGTAATAGTGAGGATAAATCGATCACCTTTGACTGAAGGAGGAAAGATAGGACCGACAATATCCATGCCCCATGTCTCAAATGGCCAAGACGTGGTTGATGTGTGTAATCGCTCCGGAGGTTGGTGCATATAATTCGCATGCACTTGGCAAGCGTGACATTCTCGGGCGTACTCGATTGCGTCACGAACCATTATTGGCCAGAAATATCCCATTCTTCTGATTCGATCATACAGCTTGGGACCAGGCTGATGCGCTCCGCATTCTCCTTCATGTGCTTCCTTAAGAACTTCTTTTGCTTCTTCGTTCGAAAGGCATCGGAGAAGCAGATCATCATACCCCCGGCGATATAGCGTACGGGTCTCGGTATTGTAAAAGAACCGCGGAGCTCTTCGACGAATAGATTCTTTTTCTTTTGCATCCTCTGGTAAAATGCCGTATTGGACGTAATCAATAATGGGAAAACGCCAATCTCGGGACTCAGACCCGATTTGGGTTGAGTTCACCTCTTTGGCTTTTCCATTTCTATCATCCTCCTCTTCAACCTCCATATCGTATATGGGTATGCAGAGTTGATGTGATCTTACTGTGACTAGCAGTTCAGTTTCGGGCGGTTGCGCGAGTGATACTGCCAGTGCTGCTAGTGCATCCGCATAAGCGTTCTGGAGACGCGGGATATATTCGATATAGAATTCTTCAAAAGAATCTGCCATTCTGACGGCCTCCTGGTGGTATGGAATCAGGTCTGGGTTCCTGACCTCATACTCTCCACGAACTTGGTTGACGATCAATTGAGAATCTCCAAAGGCTTCGAGATATTCAACCCCCAGCTCTTTGGCGAAACTGAGTCCAATGATGAGCGCGTTGTACTCGGCTACGTTATTGGAACATGGATTCGTCAGCGAATAAGCTCGAGGCATCACTTGCTTCCCTGGGGAAACTAAGACAACTCCAACTCCGGAAGTGACCTTAGGACATCCAGGGGTTACTGCCTTATTAATTGCTCTCGAAGCACCATCAAAGTATAATTGCCATACTTGTTGGTGTGATGTGGTATTAACCTCGTGGGTTTCATCTAGTAAATCATCATATACCTCAACTGTATCTGTTGTCGGACTTGCTGCCAAAAGATCACAAATCGCTTGTCCTTTGATTGACTTCTGCTGTTTGAAGTGCAAATCATATTGGGACAAGAGGAGAGCCCATTTTGCCAACCGCCAATTCATCGAACCTGGTTGAGTCATGAATACCCGTACCGGATTAATGTTAGCAATGACGTAAATCGTCTGGCCCACCAAGTAATGTCGCATCTTCTGTACTGCGAACACCAATGCGAGACATTCTTTCTCGATCATCGGATACCGAGACTCGGCGCCTATCAAGGTCCGACTTAGGTAATAAACTGCCTGTTCGTGACTATTATCATCGTCTTGTGCTAATAAAGCACTTACCGAATGGTTCATCGCCTTGATGTAAATCAAGAACGGTTTACCTGATTTTGGTGCGACAAGAACAGGGGGATTCATCAGATATGCTTTGATATCTTCAAATGCCTTCTGGCAAGCATCGTCCCAAATAAACGATACGCCCTTCTTGTTTAGCTTAGAAAATGGTTGGCACTTCCCAGAAAGATTTGAAATGAACCGCCTGATGTAAGCTAAACGCCCTTGCAATCCTCTGAGTTCTCTTAGATTCCTCGGGGGTTGCAATTCATTTATTACCTTTACTTTGTCTGGGTCGATGTGTATACCCTTAGTGGTGACAACGAATCCAAGGAATTTTCCGCTGGACATTCCGAGGAAGGATTTTGTGGGATTCATCTTTAATTGATGACTCCGCATGAGATCAAACATCGTTCTCAAGTCTTTGACGTGATCTTCTTTGTTGCGGCTCTTTACCACCAAATCATCAACGTAGCATTCCACCGTTTTCCTGAGGTGCTTCTGGAAAATCTTAGTCATCGCTCGTTGGTATGTAGCACCTGCATTCTTCAGACCGAACGGCATCACCGTGTAGCAGAAGATACCGAGGGGCGTTCTGAATGCTGTATGCTTCTCGTCGCCCGGGTGCATCTTGATTTGATTGTATCCCGAAAAGCCATCCATGAAGGACATTCTTTCGAACCCGCATGTATTGTCGATAATGACATCCGTGATCGGGAGAGGAAAATCATCTTTTGGACATGCTTCATTCAAATTCCTGAAGTCGATGCAAATCCTGATCTTGCCATTCTTCTTCATGACAGGAACGATGTTGGCTAACCAGTCTGGATGTTGTTCTTCCCGGATAAATCCTGAGTCGATCAACTTCTTAACTTCTGCCTCGATGGCTTCCATAATCTGCGGATGAAACCGTCTTTGCTGTTGCTTGACAGGTTTGGCATCCGGCTTAATGTCGAGGCGGTGCATTGCCACATTGGGGTCAAGCACTGGCATGTCTTCATAGTTCCAGGCGAAGACATCAATGTACTCTCTGATCAAAGCAATTAATTCCTCCTTTTGATCTGGGGGAAGACTACCGCTGATGAATATGGGCTTTGGATTGGCTTCATCACCCATATTGATCTGGACTACTTCGTCTTCGGTGGGTGGCTCTCTTTGTTCGAACCTATCACCATATTGCATGTTCAGGTGATGAACCCATGGGTCCTCCCACGTTTGCATTTGATCGTCGTCCTCCATCGTAGACGGATCAGCTGTAGTCATGTTCGACATCAAGGTCTTGAACATTTCTCCCAAACTTGTGTCGGAATCCTCAGCTGAAGAGTCTGGCAAGTACTCATCCTTAGCTTTGTTAGCAATTTGATCGATGATTTGCCAACCACATTCGTCATCTGATGAGACATAGCCTAGGCCTCTCTTGTGACGGTAATAATTACCCGGTTTTCCTTTTGGGACATATGCCATTTTGACTGGGACACGGGAACCTCGATCGAAGTATAAACCTTCTCCAAGTGTAAAGTCGTACCCTTGTTTCTCCATGAGCGTACGCGCTTCCGGACTATACTTTGATAAGTGCAGACCAGATTTGTCATCGTCTTCATCTTCTCTTAGGAAATGATCCGGCAACGGAAGACTTTCTCCTTTACCGTAGATCACTTCTTTTTGTCCTCCTGTTTTGGCAGGAATAATCCGAATTGTTCCGAAAGAATGCTGGGGACGCTTCTTCGTTATATAAGAAGATCGGAGCGGCATACATAACTCGGGATTATCGTATAACCCCTTTATCGCATCATCAAGAGACAAGGAATACTCTAAATCACGATTTATTTCAATATCGGCAAGTTGCCAGTTACAACCGCCATCTGACGACTGTTCGTCGTCGAGATTGATTACAAAGGGTACAATGTCATTTAGAACAAAACCACCATTGTAATCGAATCCGGCCTCGGAATCAGCTTCTTCTCCGCTGTCCGTGCCCTGGATCGATGGTTCCGTATCGGATTCATTACCATAAAGGAGGGAATCTGTAAAGTAATTCTCATACCCTTTAAATGGTTGCTTATCCGCGACCACCGTCCTAACCCTTCCATCAGTGTCGACATATTTCAGACACTGATGTAAAGTGGAGGGAACTATAACATTACTATGGATCCAAGGCCGACCCAATAGTAAGTTATAGGATGTCTCAGCATCAATCACGTAGCACGTGACCTCCGTTTTCAGATCGCCCATCTGGCACTTTATCCGGATTTTCCCCAAAGGTCTTGACCCGCTGGTGTTGAACCCGTAAATGACTGTGCCCGTAGATGCCAACTTGCTGACTGGAATGCCAAGGATGTGCATTAGGCGAAGTGGCATAATACTCACAGCGGAACCCGGATCCACTTGGATTCGGTTGACCTCGCTGGAGCCAATGTACCCGACGAAGTACAAGGGCCAATCATGATTTGAATTCTTCGTCTGCATGTCCTCTTTGGTGAAGGTGATGCAAGGAAGATTCTTGGCCGCCACATTACACTGTTGGGCTAACATTTCCAGTTCTTCGGGAGCTGGTTTGATCCTGGTGAGGAATGCCTCCGAATCGGCCAAGGCTTCTTGCAAGGCTTCTCTAGTTTCCTTGGACAATCGGAGCAACTCGTACAGCGTTATCCGCGCTGGAATATTGGCTAGCTGAGCCATGATGTCGAAGGCATGCGGGTTTTTTGAACTCTCCGGTTTGTCCTTTCCAATCGGACGACTGAAACGAGACTGCTTCGGATTCTGGACCTCCTCGGGCCCCTTTTCTTTCTGTTTGTCAACCGGCTGTCGTCGAGCATCTTCAACCGGTTTGGGAACTGTAATCACCCCCAGTTCTGTGAGAGTCTTGCCTGGTCCCCGTTTTGTCACCCCCTGCTCAGCTACTTGATCGCCAGGGGATGGATATTTGAAGTGGTATTCATTTCCACTCCGGGTCGCAAAGACCTCCTGTTCCTCGTCGGAAAGTGGGAAAGCGGGGATTCTTTCGTCATCTTCTCCTGGGATGGCAGAAACTCCGTAACAAGACTTGCCTTTCCCTTTGGACTTCTTCTTGGATGACGATCCTGCCCATTGTTCATCTTCAATCAGGTCGGGGTGCACCCAGAGAATTTCACCGTTTGGGGCTGTGTGAGGCACAAGTCCCTTTTGGCATTGTCCGTGCGGGTCGTCATTCACCGTCTTCATCCCGACTTTGGTGACGCGCTTCGGCTCAAACCAAGCTATAGGTACTGATCCAAAACTAATCGACACCGCGTTTGTTCCCACATTCTTAGCCGGTTTCGGAGTTATGACCCCTACGTCGATCAACGCTTGGATCTTATCCTTGAGGTGGTAGCAAGACTTCGTTGGGTGGTGGACCGCTCTGTGGTACGCGCAGTACTTCGGGTCCGTCACCTTAGTGGCTCCTTCATGATCCACGATCGCCGGTAACTGGATTTTGTTGTTCTCCAACAAGTACTTGAAGATGCCGGGGACTTCATCATCCTTGAAGGAGTAGACTTTGGGAAACCTCGGCTCCGAAGACTTTTGCTTCTGAGACCGTTGCTGCCAATGCGGCTGCGATTGTTGTGGCGCTCGCTGCTGCTGCTGTTGCTGAGGTTGCAATTGAAAAGTCTGGTTAGCATCAACAGCATTAACATGAGCTTTACCTTTCCCTTTCTGGTTGAAGTTCTACTTCGGAGGATTTGTTGCCGGTTGGCCTCTCTCCACCTTCTTCCTCCTAAGGAAACGCTCCGCTTGTTCTCCTCGAACCTTCAAATCCTTCCAGGTCTTGGATGGTGCGGTGCCCATTGCTTCCAACACATCCAGCGAAAGGTTGTTGTGGCAGGTCTGGAGGATGAATTCCTCGGTGATCGGGTCCCGGTAATTCATCGCCTTGTTGCGGAACCTCTTTACGAAGGTGTCGACTAGCTCCCCGTCTTTCTGCTTCTCATCGAGCAACGATCCGATAGAGATTTCGGTGTCGTCGTCGAAGAAATTCACGAGGAACTTAGTCTCCATGTCGTCCCAGCTGTTTATGCTTCCTGGCTTGAGGCGACGATACCAATCGAAGGCAGCTCCGCGAAGAGTGCCGACGAATGACCGCACCATCAGAGGCTCATTACCAGAGATGACTCCCAAGTGTGATTTGAAATAAATCAAATGCTGAGTAGGTGAACCCATCCCATTAAACGGCGTAATGTTAATTAGACTAAACTTTGCCGGATATGGGATTGATTCCCACTCTCTCGGGTATGGACAAGGAATGCCCGTCTTTTTCGTCTCTTGAGCAGAGATCAATGTGTTGATCTTGCTCTCGAGATTTTTAATTTTTAGGCTTTCACCTGTGTCTTCGCTAGCATTCTCGTTACCACCCCCTGGGTTGATGTGAGGGTTGTTAACATTGCGAACCTCGTTTGTGTCCTCATCTTCCAGGTTGTTCTGGTTGGGACGACTTGGTTCGCCTTGTTGGTTCCTTAATGCTTGAAGCTGTTGGTCATGCATCTCTCTCATGTTCTGCATAGCCATTTGCATTTCGAACCGAAAGGTCTCCTGTTGTTTGGCCATGGCATCTTCAAGCATCTTGGCCACTTGCTCCGCGTTTATCATAAACGCCTCGCGGGGTTGTCCTTCACTGGACACTGTGTTATCAGACGCCACTGCTGAGCCAGCATCTGATTCTTCATCTCCCGAAGGTACTCTTGTTCGGATTCTACCATACGTCGCGCGAATGATAGCCCCAGATTGTAGACGAGTTACACGTCGGGATATTTCTGGAACCGCATCGGGGTTATCCTGAGCCGATGTTCCTGTGCTGGTCATATTTGCGGTGACCCTTGAATGCTCACCATCTTCGACCATCTTCCTTCTTCGTTGGAAACGCCTATGCCTTGGTTTTGGCGTTCCATTGCTGAGTCTTTCGAACACAGATACTCTCTCGGGGACTGTCTTAACACAGTTGCATTCCGACAGTACCGCCCGAATGAGCTTCGAACAAGGACATTGTGTTTCAAGCCTTCGAGGGCTCCTCTTTCTGGATTTATTCGTACCCCCGGCACGATAGTACAGCTCGTCCGTTTGAAGATCGGAGCAACCTGTTGTGTGTTGGCACGATCTCTCAGGTATAACGTTGTCGTCATCAGATGACAACGTTTCCTTCTGAGGAATAATTGTCTTCTTCGGACCATCCAGAGTCACACGCCTTGAAACGCGCCTTTGTGGGCGTGAATCTTCAGCGGGCTCTTGTACTTCAATGCGCAGAGTTGTGCGCTTGGGTGCCACAATTTGCTCCAAGTGTTGAGGGTTGCGGCGACCCCCAGCATGTTGCATTGTTTGGGACTTCTTCATTGGCCCCAAGCGTTCTTGGACTGGAGCTTTACCTCGTTCCTTCGGAAGTGGGCCGAGGCGCTCTAAAACAGACTTTCTCTTCTGGGATGGTCCTGCGGGATCTCCCTGAACAGTTGCAGAAATTACCAGCTGTTTGGATTGACTTGCCGGAGTTTGAATTTTCGGAGGCTGCGGTTGTCGTTCCTTGGTCTGAACCGCTGCTTCAGACTTTGGCCTCCAAACCTTGCGAGTTGGTGGTGGCTTTTTGACCACCTCCTTCTGCAGCTTCCGACGGGCTTCTTCAGCTTTGGCCCGTGCTTGCGCCGACAACGCGCGCCGTTTGCGGATGCGCTCCTCCAGCGTCGAGCGATTCCGTTTGACACGGACCCACTCCATTGTCGATGGTTTGGAGGAACCACCCTTCACTTGCTGTTGAGGCTGTTTGCCTCGTTTATTCTTCAGATCCGCATGGTAGCGAACCCCGTCAACGGACTCCATGGCCTTGGCGAATTGCTTCGCGAGGCGTTGACGCTGCCTCTGGCGGGCTCTCTTGGAGAGAGTCACCACGCCTTCAATGGCGGATTTGACCTTCTTTGAGGTCGGTGGGGCCTCACTCAATGCAGCTTCGGCGTCGATCGGGGTGAGGTCGTCATTGGTGGCTTCAACTTCATCACACCAATAGACTTTTCTCCTGGAGGAGAACTTCTGAAACTTCTTGGACTTGGGGGAGGAGGTAGATCCGGACGAGGACACGTACTCCTCATACTTCTGCTGGTCGAATTCATACTCGACCTCCTCCACGACCGGGATCGAGATCCGCGGCTGCGACACTCCGATCTCGGCAGCGAGATCGGTGGCTCCCACTGTGGTCGCCAGATTGTTCGCGTGGAAAATTATGTTCTTCTTCATTGATGATTTCATTACAACTTTGATAACAACTTTATGCGTTTACAAAGATCTGGTCTTTTTATAAGAGCCGGTTACAATGAAAATCAAAATAAAGAAGTAAAAATTACAATTCTCTCTGAACAAATCACGAGTTTCCTGTTTTATGGTCCCTCGCTTGCGTGGGTTGTTTGCCTGTGCCGGGGTTGATTACCGTGGACCACCGCGCAATCTCGATCCGAACAGATCTACGTGGTATAACGGGTATTATCCCACCAAGGAGATAATAGCCGGGAGGGATCGTTTCACCAAGGAAACGCTCGCTCAAATCTCGGGATCTAAGAACCAAGCTTAGATCTGGAGTAGAATGACGTAGATCTGAGTATCCAAGTCTTCAAGCCTTCACAATTCCGAGTTGAGGTCGCAATCCGGCAGAGTTTCGGCTCTTCAGAAGTTTCAGAAAAGTCCTCCCAAATGAACAACCACCCCCCCTATTTATAGGATACCTGAACTGTGCCCGCGTGCACAAGAGGGAGGGGGGGAACACCCGGCCACCTTGGGGTGGCTCGGCTCATGCCGAGCCACCCTGGGGTGGCTCGGCCACCGAGCCACCCTGGGGTGGCTCGGCTTGGGCCGAGCCACCCCGGGTTGGCTCGGTTCAGGCCGAGTCCCCGGGTGTGTCGTGTTTCGTCGTTTTCCGGTGTTTTTCGTCTTTCGGTTCTTTGTTTGATTCGCCCAGACTTTGATTTGATAGCCCGCGTCTTTATTTGGCAGTATTTCCGCCTCGGTGTTTGAGTTCAAGTCCGTTTTGTTGTTGGACGACTCGTTAACTTTCCGAACCGTTGGTTTGGTTCCACACGTGAACGTATTCCGTTGCTTGCGTGCCTCATCGCCTCGTTGCTCGAACGTCCGTTGATTTGTCGAATCATCGTGCCGAGCCATGTTAAGGGACCTATAGGCAATTTTATATGCCTACATCCACGTATTCGACATCGTGGCAGACTGTTATTAATAACGCCATAATCTATGCCTTACACGTTGTAGGTGTTAAAAATTACCTATAGGTCCCCGCACATGGGTCAAAACAGAGAGGAGCCGATGAACATTGCTATTCGAGTCACAGAATCTCATTTGATGATGACAAACGCACGAAGTGAGTCGACGGGCCATATGAAGCAACGGAACTTCGGAATAATGGGAATAATAGCTGATCGGCAGCCCCGCGTCGTTTACGAAAGGCGGAGCACCCCTCATTTCCTATTTACTCCATATATGATCCAATCATGGGAGCCTGTAGATCTCCTCGTCAGCTTTCCAACGCATCTAGAACCACGTAATTCCGAGTCCGGACAACGAATTTACAGTGGAAACAAACGCGATGTACCAAAACCAGAAAAAGCCAAACCAAGACACCCCGTGGTGTCTTGGCTTGGCGAAGACACTTATAAGTGTCTCGGCCAAGCCCAGACACTTCCAAGTGTCTGCAACACAAAAATGTTGATTTTGGTTGTTTCGACGGTTTTTTTGATCATTAACCGCCTGGATTTGCTCCAACTAATCTGATAATATGGTTAAGTAGTTTCAACTGAAGATAAGAGGGAATCAACCATTCTTATCCAAATACAGGGCTCCTGAAGTCTATAAATACGGCCCCAAGGCCTTCATTTTTTTAGATCTGGAATTCTCAAGCGTCGGCGAAGCCCTGCGGAATTAAGGACTGAAGAGTCACGAATTTCATAGAGGAGGAGAGATCGGATTGAGTTCGTCAGCATAAATAAGAGGAGCTCGTCGGATCTGTAGCTTGGTTCCTTCCTTGAGATTGCTCCGTTGTGGTGATCTCGAGAAGAGTAGTTATCTCGCCGTTGTTGAGATAACTACTTCGGTTTCTTGATTCCTTCGCGAATCAACGAAGCTCCGGATCTGATCTGATCGTTTGGTGGTCCACGGATATCAACGTCTCCATCACAAGCTAAGATCCCACGCAAGCAGAAGACCGATAAACAATCTCTGTGCTGTTTGACGAGAATTGTAATTTTTATTTTCATTGTGTAAAGGTCTTATAAAAAACCGATCTTTTAAAACTTGTTGTAATGACTAAAGTTGTAATGAGTTATACAATGAAGAATACAACTTTCACCGTAAACAAGCTGGTGACCACAGTGGGAGCCAACAGCTTCGCTGTCGAAACTGTCGTGCCGCAGCCGACGATCAAGATTCTGGTGTTTGAAGAGGTCGAATACGAATTTGACCAGCAAAAATTTGAGGAATATATTTCCTCCTCCTCCTCCAGATCTTTTTCTTGCAAACGCAGGAAAACCACTGCCGCGAAGAACATGCCTTCAGATCCGACGACCAGGGTTGATGATCTGAACCCGAATGCATTGGAAGACCCCTCTCCGGCCTCCAAAGAAATCAGATCCAACGTTCGTGACAACTCCTTGAAAGTCAAGGAGTTGCTCGTTGAAAGTGCACCAGTGCTGACGAAGAGGGCTCGTTAAAGGTGCCATCAATATCTCGCGCGCTAATTTGCCAAGGCTTTGAAGCTGTTGATGGGATCTGCTACGAAGCAGATCTAAAACTCATAAGGCGCTAAGTGTTCCAGCAGCAAGTTTCGGGAACCTCCTCCCAACCATCTACTAATGAATGGGTTCGTGTCAAACGGAACCGTTCCACTCTTGAGGAGCGCATTCAGAAGCGTCACGTACTTCTTGCGCATGCCCAGATCCTAGTGTGAAAAGTACAAGAAATACAAAAGGAAGAGGCGGTTAAGAGAACACCGAAATCCAAACAGATTTGGATGCCAACAGCTAGAGCAACGCCTAAGGCAACAGCAAACGACATTGCTCCCCAGCCTTCGTCAACTTCGGATCCCGCTCCTTCCGCTCCCACACTTCTGGTGGGACTCTACGATGATATGGATCTCTCGAGAGTTAGAATTCCATTGAAGGATCGCCTCAGTCATCAACATGAAGATCAAGACAAAACTCCTATTAAAGAACGCTTGGGCCCAGTGAAGGAACCCTGAACAACTCAACAAGCTAGGGGTTGCACGCGCCCTCATGACAATATGAAGCCTTCTCATAAGGAGAAAATTCCAGCAACTGACCGCATCGGACTGCGAGTCGAAGGCCAGGAGCCCATTAATGTTTCACCCTCAGAAAGGTGTGATTCCAAACGTGTGACTCCTGCAGACACCAACAAGGAGTTGTTTACTCATAAGAAAATGCGTCAGACAGACGAATGCGTTATACCTGAGAATTTGTGTAAACAACCGATAGGTTTCTCTAACCGCAACGTCGATGAGTTGTACTATCGGGCTGGGGGTACGAATAAATCTCGAAAGAGAAGTACTCGAGAAACGGAATCTCATTGTCCGTGTATCAAAATTATCAGGATAGTATTATCAGCGTGTAGCTGCCCCAAGGCTACTCCACAGAGGGTCTCGGTATTCCAAAGGCTTTCCTATAAAGCGTCGGAAACCAAGCCAAGGCGTTTTCGTAGAAAAAGATCAGCTGCGCAAGATGACGAACTCCCAGAGGTCACTATCAATATGGCTGATAAAGAGAAGTCTATGCGAAGTTTCAGTCCTCATTATTTTTCGGACGTATCCCAACATATAACTCAGTTATGCATAGGAACTACTGTGCATAGGGACTATCAGAGGATGAATAGCGGATTATCCTTAGATGATGAACCATCAGATGCCAACTCTGCCATCGCTTCTGACAATACGATGTCCAGCAAAGGATAATCTCGTGAGACGTTCATGATCAACGCTGAACAAATGACCAAGATCATCAAGGATGCTTTGGCTAAGCAAAAAGAGAACTTCAAGTTCGAATTGGAAATAGCCATGATACAGATGAAGGAATAGCATGACCGACAGATGCAGGCTCTGTCCAATCAACTTGGCGAATCCAGCCGTCGTACCCAGAACTGACAGCGATCCAGAAGTGGACGAAATCATCATGGCTGACGCACCCCCAAGAATACTGGGGGTGGTTCAAATACACCCCCTACAGATAGCAACACTGGGGGTCGTCCTGCTAAAGATAAAAATGATGGGGATGACCACATTGTTCCTCTCGGAAATCGTCCAAAACATGATACAGACGAGGACGAGAAGATGAAAAACCTCTAGAGCAAAATTAACGCTCTAATGTCTGCTCGAGAGGTAAAGAAGACCGGCATTCCGTGTCCTTACCCGAGAGAGTGGGATTCGATCCTGTATTCGGTGAAATTCAACCTGATCAACGTTATAATGCCGTTCGACAGGAAGGGCTCGCCTACTCAACATCTAATCTACTTTAAGTCCTATTTAGGCATGATCTCCGATAATGAAGCATTGATGGTTCGGTTATTCGTCGGCACCCTTCGCAGGCCTGCCTTCGATTGGTACCCTCGTCTCAAGCCTGGAAGTATTAACAGCTGGGACGATATGGAGAGCTTATTCCTTTGTAATTTCTTTGATGACGACGCCGAGATATCCATCAGGACACTCTTTGAGGAGAAACAGGAAGACGAAGAGACAGTCGATAACTTCATCAAACATTTCCGGAATAAGGCGATGAACTGCCGAGATCCGATCACGGAGAACTTAATCCTCCAAACATGTCATAACAACCTACTTGTGGTTACAATGAAATATGAACTTTGCAAAAGATCATGATGCATGGAAAAGTGCCGACTTGTGTTAGTATGAATGGTGGTGGTAGTCAATTATCAGGACTAATATGCATTCCCTCTGCTGTATTCTGATCCTTTGACATCTTTATTATTCACTTTCATGTCTGTATTCTAATTTTGCATTATATACACACCTTCTGATTTCTGAGCTACAAAACCCCTATATTGTATTCTGATCCTTTGACTTGGCTGCAGGAGAAATTAGGAGTTGTGCCCATGTTTGCTACAGGTTGATGGGGGGTAATTTAACTTGGCAGTCATCTCGACTATGTTACTTTGAAGATTGATCATCTTCTGGTTTCCTACAGACCTGAGAACCACATGCTTCACTATCTAGCATTTACTAAAGCTTTTTTCTAAATTTAACATTGTATTAAAGAAATGTTGGAGATGTGGTGCCACTGACAGTTTAAGCAAATGATCATAAACAATATATAAACGTAGGATTTCTTTTGTGCCCTTTCATTTTTTATCTAATACAACAATTACAGAGTGTTTTCATGATTCAGTTCTTTAAAAACATATAAGGAGGTATATCCCAAGTCAAAATTTGTATCTGGATTATCCGAAGGTACAAATAATCAAAATTCTGCATCTGGATTGTTCATCACCTAGTCTCCACGTAACGTACATGCAAGAAATCCTTAAACTAGTTTTTTATTGTACATATTTTTGTATACATGCCCAGAAGGGGAGAAAAATGTTGTCAGATGATAATTACAATTTTGTATCCATCCATGTTACAGTATCGATGTTGGTGGCTGTGGTCTGTTTTTAGATCCCAGCTTTTTTTCTTTTCAAAAAAAAGAGAGAGAAATCCCTAAACTTTATTTTCATGAAATATATATTTTTTTATGGAAAATCTAATTTCAACCAGGTAGTGTTATTGAAAATTTTGGATCATGCTGACAATGAACGCACGGTGGGCTGTAACTGCGAAGAATAGATTAGAGTATGGAGAAGAACTTGGAAAAAGCAGTTTTTTGGTCATAAGTCGACTCATGCACAGGCATAAGTCGACTTATGGTAAGTCGACTTATGTTTATGTCGTAAGTCGACTTACGATATGCTCTGGATTGTTGATTTTGGGCTCTGGCAAGTCAACTTATCAGGTCTGATAAGTCGACTTATGATCTCTTCTCCAGTTGTCGTTTTTCGCTCTGCCAAGTCGACTTATGCAGACTGATAAGTCGACTTACGACGGATTTTTTGAAAAGTTTAGGTTCCTATTTGCAGTCTGTTTGGGTTTCTGTTTTGGTATAAATACCAATACGATTTGAGGGTTTTGTGGAGGAGAGTTTTGGGGGATTTTGGAGCACAGAAAAGAGAGATCTTTCTGAGCAATTGGTTAGGGTTATTGGTTGAGAGATTGAGAGATTTGTTGGTGAGATTAGTTGGTTCGTTTGAGTGATTTGTAATCTCAATTTGTACTCTCCTTCTCTATTAGTGAAAACCCACCCCCTTTTTGCCCCGTGGACGTAGGCAATTGCCGAACCACGTTAAAATTGGTGTTTGTGTTTGTGCCGTTGTTTTGATTTGTTTGGCCTTCTTTCGGCGTTCGTTTGGTTTGGTTTCTCAAAGCATCATAGTTGGTTGATTGTTTGGCTTCCGCCGCGCTCAACATAGAGATATGCATATGAAATTATGAATTAGAAGCACGGTGGTGTTCTTGCTAGATTGTGAATTATGAGTTAAAGTAGTAGAAGAGATAAACAAAATTATTCTTGCACCATATGAAATGGAATGATTTGCTGTTGAAACTGCACGCTACATTCATGCATCAGGTGTTTAGAAGAGGTAAATAACGCGAAAAAGATATTAATGAGGCAATCAGTTATAAATTTTTAGTAAGGGCAAAAATGGTATTTTTTTTAAAAAATAATGAGATTAATCTCCTTAGCCCTTCTTCATTTGCCAAACACAAAAGACATAACCCCTTATCTTAACTATCGAATCCAAACCGAATTAGATTATTTTTAACCCTTCACAATGGATTAACTAAGTTAACCCTTCTCCTTAACCCCTCTTCCTTAACCCTTTGCCAAACGGTACCGAAAAGTTTTTCCGAACTCGTGCTTCTAAAAGGAGCACACACCACACACACACTAGTTATTAAATATATGAAGGCTCCCAAAATTATTCCATTTGGTCTCAAAGTGGGATATCATTATCCCATTGTAGAGAAAGGGGCAAAATTTTCACATGGGTGTACGTGGGAGCGACAATTTTATCCTAAAGTAAAATCTTGATCCCATTCCATCAATTAATAGCACAAAAAGGTAAAGTCTCAATCTCATTACACCAATGAAAAACACCATTAAGTAAAGTCCCCAAATTTACCCCATTATCCCCCAAATTTCCCAATTAATAACCTCCTCTTAAAGTATTGGTGAACTCCAATGTTGCCCCCTAAAGTATCAATTTACCAAATTTCCCCCTTAAACTATGTGTACGTATTCAATGTGATCATTTTGTGAGCTTACAGTCAAATGTTCAATATATTAATGACGTGTTAGTTTCTATTTCTTGTATCCTTTACAATATTAAAATAAAATTTTAATTCATAAAAAGGGTCAAAGAGTTAAAAAAAACTCCAGGAGAAAGTAGTTTAAAAATATTTTTTCTAGTTTGGAAAAAAACGTGATTAATTGATTAAAAAAACTCATGAAGAAATATAGAAAAACACTGGTGCATCATTAGTCTATTTAATATTTAATTGTAGACTCACGAGATAACAATATTAAAATCATAAACATAGTTTAAAGAATCTAATAGATAAATTTATATTTTCAAGGGCAACTTCAGAGTTCATCGATAATTTATAGGGTGATGATCATTATGCTCAGAATTATATATTCCCTTTACACTACCGTTGTTGGAGTTTTGCTTTGGGCCATTGATCAGAGTAAAAGGCATGGATTTGGATTTTAGTTTTACTTTTGGGTTTCTATGTTCTAACATTTAGGCCCATAAGACTTCATTGCTGGAAATTTAAATGGGCTTTAACTTCTAATGCTCTAATCCAAATTTTGTTTCTAATTTCTTGAGTGTTTAGATAAGCTGGGACAAGAGTGCACTTTTCAGAACGCACATTTTGTTGTTTTTTTAAATTTTTTGGGGCTTTTTTTGGGGGTGGGGGTGTTTTCTTTTGTTGGGTGGGTGGGTGGGTGGGGGTCCCCCCCGGGGGCGGGCCATTACTTTTTGAAAGTGAGTGGGTATAAAAAGCCATGAGGGTAAAACTTTGGATTTACAGGCAAAATGGTCATCTGCAATTGGCGATGACATGACATTAGTGTAAGAAAATTGAATAAGGTTAATCAAACAATTGCCTTGAAAATACATATAAAGTGGTAATAAAAACAATGGGGATGATAAAACGTTGCTGTTATAGCAAGAAACTCATCAACAACAGGTGATGCAGCGAAATTAGTGTGGAAAATCTAAAAAAATAGTCGTTTATATTTGGTTTAAAAATACATTGCACGCATAACCACTTAGAACAAAAATATAGAAAGTTATTTTAAAATAAAATAACTTACATCTTATACAAATTGCATAAATACAAAGCGAGATTAAAAATAATTTAGTGAAATTTCTTGGACATAAGCATGATCTTGAAGTTGATGGGTTTAAATATATGTTTTTTTCCTTCTAGAAGGCGCCTTTAAAATATGGTCATTTTATAGAAATCATATTTCATTTTTTATTTATATATAAGCCACTTAAAAAGGCTTTTGTGTTGCAATCAACCACCTGGACTCGCTTTTAAGTCAATTATTTTTTTTTTCAATTTTACCGTAATTATTAGTTGTCAAATACCAAATATGTTACAGAGATCACCCTGAACAAAGCTTAAGTTAGGTCAAAAAAAAGAAAAGAAAAATGAAAACATTAAAAAATGATTGCATGTTGTTGATTGCAATAAAAACTTTTCAAAGGATTTATATATAAATTGAAATTGAAAGATAATTTTTATATAATGATCTTATTTTATATAAATGGGGTTAAGCATTGGGTTTGTAGAAAAAATCCTAGTTCCTTTGTAAATGGTAAACTTCGGGTTTATAGCAAAGCCTCCCTTTTTATTATGTAGAAAAATTGGGGCCTATCTTTTGGGTTGCAAAAAATATTATTTGGCCAACATGTATCAAACCTCTAACGTGATGCACCCTTCGACTTTTTAAGTCAAGTCTATTACCAAATGAACTACAAGAGTTGGATTTTCCCTCAACGAAGTAAAATTAAGTGAACATAAGATAAAATAAACTACTCAAAGTTAATTTGATATATAAAATTTATTTGGGAATTTATTAAGGAGAAACAAAAGAGAACTTATTTCATCATGTTTGGAAAGTTTGATAAGTGTAATAATATATATAGGGTAATATGGACCTAAGAAGGCTTCTTAGGGTGCATCTAAGGATGCACAATCTCGGTCATCCACTCAACCAAACTCAAACTAATCTCAGCTCTTCATTCAAAAACTCATCCCCCAAAAATCCTCACCCCTTCTTCTCATTTCAGACCAAATCTCAGCCCCATCCTCTCTTCCGCCTGACCTTGCCGCCGGCCCTCGTCATCCGCCTAGCCTGCAAGCGCCCCCGCGACCTGCCCTCGAGTTCGGACTCCGTCGCTGCTCCCCGCCTCGCCCCTTCTTTTTATTTCAGACAAATTATCGGCCCCCTCCCTCCTTTCCTCTGCCTGACCTCGTCATCGGCCCTCGCCTACCACCTCGGCCGTCTCCACCCGACCTCGCCCGCCCTCTTCGTGGCCCCATTCTCGCCTCACCCTTTCTTCTCATTTCAGACCAAATCTTAGCCCCCTCCCTCCTCTCCTCCACCCAACCTTGTCGCTTGCCCAAGCTGCCCGCCTCGTCTGACCTCGCCCGCCCTCTTCCTCGGGTTCCATCATAGCTGCCACTCCCTCGAGCTAAGCCTTCCCCCGCCCTCCATGCCACTCCCCTCTTCGCCTGCCCTCTTCCTCGGGTTCCCTCTTTACCGCTGCTCCCTCAAACTCGGGCTTCACCCGCCCTCGCCGTTGCTCCCTCGAGTTCCCACTTCGTCCGCCTTCGTTGCTGCTCCCTCAAACTCTCCTCGACTCCTCGATGCTCGCCCGCCCTCCACTAGTGAAACCAACAAATCGTGGGAAACTCTCCTTGCCTATGTGACAGCCTCGAGCTTCCCTCGATCACGTCGCCTCGCACTCTCCTCGACCCCTCGACGCTAGCCCACAAGCTCCACCACCCTTAATTATCCCCTGCTTGATGTCTCTACGCCTCAAATCTACTCGACACGCTGACTCCTCTGCTGCCATCTCCTCCTTCAAGATCGACGACCTTCAGCTTAACCAAGTTGTCCATATAATTTTTGGAGTCATAGATATTCACATAATGTCTCTATGTAAGTTCAATTAGAGAATTTTTATCTTGTAATTCTTGTTGATTTTGGGATATGAATTATGAATGAACTTTTAAAGAAATGTATAATAGTGGGGATTATATTTGAGTTTAGATTTTGGGATAGGTTTATTGTTAAATTGGATATAAACTTTAAATTTGGTTTGAACTATCATAATTTTATTTCATTTGAGAGTCGGACTTATATCTTGAATTTGGTACAATTTGAGCTATTATTCATTGGGGTTGATTTTAGTTTTTGAGCTTGGATAATGAAATTGTTTAGTGAAATTGAAAGATCAACTTGATGACGAATTTTTAAAGATTTTAAACTTCTTATATGTGATAATTTGATAGCTTGTAAGGACACTCAAACAATTCTCTAACATGATATTGTTAGACCCTAATGCCACTAAGAAAGAACCCTAGAGGGGGGTGAATAGGGTTTATGCTAATCTAATCCAATTTATGCCAATTTAAAACTTTACTAACAAATATATCCTAGCACAAGAGAGATGAATAATTGATACAAGTTGCCGTGCGAGCACCCTTTGATCGCGGAATTATCAAAAGATGGGTTGAGAAGAGGATAACCAAAACACAAGAACAATTCAGCATGGCGAAGGAAAATACCTTCTCTAGATTATGAAGAATCAATTGTTATAAATCTCTCCCTCACAATCTCACTAGAATTGAGAACAACCTCTTAATCCTCTCTAAACCCTAATACAATGATTAGAATTTCTCTCTGATCTAAGATGATCTAGGATCTCCCTCTAGAAACCCTAAACAACCCTTTATATAGGTGTACAAACGTGGATGGTAATCTGGTAAATAACTAAGCCCAAAACTAACAGAAATTCGTGTGAACAGAAACCCAATCAAACTAGGAAATCGTCGATGAGTTGACTTATGACTGAGATGAGTCGACTCGTCCGAAACTGGACATAACACAAAAACCAGTTATGAGTCGACTCATAACTGAGATGAGTCGACTCATGATACATGGGTCGACTCGTAAGCCCGCAGGTCGACTGGTCAGAAACTTTTGACAAAACGGCTGGATTTTGTAAGTCGACTCATGATAGTCATGAGTCGACTCAACCTGATGAGTCGACTCATGTACATGTATGAGTCAACTCACGAGCTGAAAATTGGATTCTTCAAATCTGCTGCTCATCGTCTCGTTCCACGCTTCCTCCTGCATTCCGCTGTACTGTTTTACACCCCTATTCTCATGCTATTATGAGAATCATCTATCCTCAAGCTCCCATAAGGATCGCTAAGTTACGAAGAGGAGATACACCCGTATCATGGGTCCCCTCTTTAAGAACTTGAAATTCCATTCAAGTTAGAACTTTTGCTGAGGAAACTCTCGAGCTCCTCCATCTTTTCTGCACCACCTGGCCTTGCTACGAATCCAGTCTTGACGTCCGATCGGAAACAACTCATTCGTCCCGCGTCTCGTTGTAGTCACCGTTCGCTCTAAGTTGCAATCCTTTGTCGATGGCTCTTCTGAAAGTCTAATGCACAGTGAGACAAACTACTTGCTTGCATTCACTAGTCTCTCTCGGAAGAGATGCCGAACGAAATATGAACTTCTCACCATCTTTAGTGAGGGTGTACTTCTGAGCCCGCCTCTCGTAGATCGCATATCTATCCCATAAGTACGGATTGCCCAGTATAATCTAATAAACATCCAATGGAACGACGTCGCACATGACATCATCAATATACGACTCGAGGAGCCTAAATCTGACAGTGCATTGATCAACTACACTCAGTTTTTCCTCCTTCTGAATCTCAGTTTCTCCTCCTTCTAAATCCACCCCGATGGATAGGACTTAGGATGCTTGACCGTCTTCAGACCCAGCTTCTGAACCAATGGCTCTGATATCAAATTCTTCTCGCTGCCTGAATCAACAATGGCATCAACCAAACTGGTCTTCACTTGTAACTTGAGAATAAAGAGTTGCTCCCTCGGGTCTTCGTCCTCTTTCGTGGCCTGTTTCCCCACCATAAGGTTGAGACTTTTATTGGGCTCTGTCATCCCAGGAACTTCCTTCGGACCCTATGCTATCACGTATGCCTTTTTCTCCTCTTTCTTCTTCAACCCTCTTGGCTTCAGATGAGGATATTTCTTCCAGCACCGATCAGCTTCGTGCCCTGTCTTCTCGCAGTGACCACAAATAAGCTCTGCTTTCCTTGGATCATCCTTCTTCTTCTCCTCCTTAGATTGAGAACCACTAGACTCATCTCCCGTCTGCTTCGCATCTTCTTTTGCCTCGTTGCTCTTCTTCTGCTTGCCTTCGATGGCAATAGCCATCATGCTCGCCTCTGTAATTGATTCCACCGTGAATAGCTTCATCTCCTTTCAGATGTAATCGCTCAATCCCGCCATATACTTCATAAACACGGAATATTCCTTTGTCACAATGTTGAGGACTATCGCCTGCTGCTGGAACTCCGTGGTGTATTCTTGAACGGTTTGATTGACTCTTTGGCGCAAGCCGTACCACTTGTACTAATGCTCTTCAAGGAATCCTACTAGGTAGAACTGATTCCTCAGTAACTCTTTGAACTTATTCCACGACACCGCCTTCTTCTCCTGCTTGCAGTAGGATTTTCACCACGTCAACGTGTGCCCTGAAAGCTTCAAAGTCACGAACACAATCTTCTCTTTTGACGAATAGCCATAAAGAGTAAAATACGTCCCCATCCGCTCGATCCAGTCATCAAGCCTCTCGATGTCAACACTCCCATCATAAACAAGAATCTTTACCTTGAAGTCAATCTTCAGGTTCTGATAAGAATTCTTACCCCCTTAATGCAATGCATCCTTAACGGTCTCCTCCTCCTCGTCAGAATCTGAATCTACTCTCTCCACATCAGACTCAACAATTTTCTTCGAAGAAGATTCACCTTGTTTGCCACCTCCATGGATAAGACTGACGAGTTGTGTGAGAGTCGAACCTATCGTCTCGATCTGTTTTTCCAATGCATCAATCCTCATAGAATTGTCTCCTTCAGCCATCTTCTTCATCCTTAAAACCTAGACTCCTTCTAATGAAATAAGTATCTCGCTAAGCTTCTTGTATTACGATCGAGTAAGGACCATACACAGGATTCCCCTTCACCGGATCTGATTGCTCTGATATCAACTTGATACGAGTTGCTGTGCGAGCACCCTTTGGTCGCGAAATTACCAAAAGGTGGGTTGAGAAGAGGATGACCAAAACACAAGAATAATTCAGTATGGCGAAGGAAAATACCTTCTCTAGATTATGAAGAATCAATTATTACAAATCTCTCCCTCACAATCTCACTAGAATCGAGAACAACCTCTCAATCCTCTCTAAACCCTAATATAATGATTAGAATTTCTCTCTAATCTAAGATGATCTAGGATCCCCCTCTAGAAACCCTAAACAACCCTTTATATAGGTGTATAAACATGGATGACAATCTGGTAAATAACCAAGCCCAAAACTAACAAGAATTCGTGTGAACAGAAACCCAACCAAACCAAGAAACCGTCGATGAGTCGACTTATGACTGAGATGAGTGGACTCGTCCGAAACTGGACAAACACAAAAAACCAGTTATGAGTCGACTCATAACTGAGATGAGTCGACTCATGACACATGGGTCGACTCGTAAGCCCACAGGTCGACTGGTCAGAAACTTTTGACAAAACGGCTGGATTTCGTGAGTCGACTCATGACAGTCATGAGTCAACTCAACCTGATGAGTCAACTCATGTACATGTATGAGTCGACTCACGAGCTGAAAATTGGATTCTTCGAATATGTTGCTCGTCGTCTCGTTCCACGCTTCCTCCTGTATTCTACTATACTGTTTTACACCCCTATTCTCATGCTATTATAAGAATCATCTATCCTTAAGCTCCCATGAGGATCACTAAGTTCCAAAGAGGAGATACACCCGTATCAATAATATATGTGCAAGGATAATAAACTAAGGGCAATATGAACACAAACAAGATCATGAGAATATAAACAATAAGAAATAGACAAAGGCGATATAAGATATGAACACAAAAAAAGTGCGTTAATGCAATCACAAACAAACGATATGATCACGGAGTTCGGTCCCCACGACATACGCCTCCGCTCCTCACCTCGAGTAGATCTCCACTATCACAACCAGGTTTTCTACGCTGACCCGAATAATGTTTACACCTCACACTTGGTTTTTTAGCTCACCGAAAACTTTACAATCACTCACAATATAAACACACTAACTACCACCTCAAGTGTTGGTCTCTAGCCCGTGTCTCCCTCAAGTGTTAGGAATTACAACCTCTCTCTAGGTATTACCACCTGTCTGACTCCTCTTGGGACGACCCCTTCTCTCACCACAAACTCCTCTTTGGTGTACTAGTGTAATACAAAGTGAATCTTCACAAATACAACAATCGGTTTTCTAGTTCACCAAAAACTTTACAACTTACCCACTTGCAATTACACTTCACGCCCTCTAAGTGTTGGCCTAGCCCATGTCACCTTCCTCAAGTGTTCGGAATTACCATCTCTCACTAGGCTTTACTACCGACCCCACTCCTCTTAGAACCGACCCCGTCTCTCACCAACCACTTCTCTCGGTGTCCAAGTGTAATACAATATGCAACTCACAATGAAGCTCACAAATACAAATTTATTCTCTACAATAGATGAGAACACAATTAAGCTCACTCTTAATGTCACACAAACCTCACAACCCAAATTATATAATATATGAAAATACAATAAGCTCAATGGTTGTGTGTGTAAACAATGAATAAATAAAATCAACTAAACTCAATATAAACACTAGCTTAATGAATTAATATTAAACAATATAAATATAAAGCTAGATTGAGTTTAGAAAACTTCTCTATGGATAACAAGAGAGAGGGAGAAGAGTGAATGCTCAAACACCAAAGGATGATCTCCACTTGCTCTTGTGAAAGTTTCTTCACAAACTTAAAAACACACTTAAACAAAAACTTATAAAACCCTTAAACAAACTTGTAAAAGTCTTTTTAATACTTTTCTCTTCTATTTTTGAATTGAGGATATGTGGGGGTATTATAGGAAACCCCAAAGCCAAGAGAAAATAACAAAACCCAGCAAAAAGACAAAACAGAAAAGCTGAAAAAAACTAGCTGTTGGGCCGTTAGTCGACTGATACTGTTGAGCTGACCGTTACAAGCCAGCAACACATCATCAGTCAACTGATGAACTCGTTAGTCGACCAATGACCTTATCAGTTGACTAAAATAAAACAGAAACTATTTGACATTCCAGATGATTTCTCCAATCGACACATCAGTCGACTGATGTCATCAGTCGACTACCAGTCGACTGATAACAGGTTATCAACCTGTTTTGAAATAGATTTGATCTTCAAACCTCTTTTAAAAATAGTAAATAAAATTAAAAAATATAAAACTTTGGAAAATGATTGTAAACATAATAATACATATGTTACAAAAATTGGTTTTCAAAAAACAATTTCCATTTGAGAAATCTCTTCATTTTACAAAATGGTTCAAAACATGAAAATAAAACATACTTGTTTTGTCATTTTGACTAAACCATGTTTTGAAAACTTTATAAACTGATTTTATAGACTTGTTAAAAGATACAAACTATTGTTGATAAGTCTATAAACTAAAAACTTAATATTATGCAAAAATGAAGTTTTACACAATATGTATTTAACAAAATAATAAATATTAAACATGTATATATATGTAAACAATAATATAGGTTTCTTATTTATATAAACTTGTAAACTATAAAACCAAAACTTGTATA